>KZ308185.1:468038-524530 GCA_000376725.2 Ladona fulva | reverse complement strand
TCCTCTAAGGGTCCTACTTGACAACGCTACCCTCCAACGCTGCCACCTGGCTAGAAAGCCAATTCGCAGTGTTAATTTTAAATAATAATAAATATTTTACCATAGTACTCGCAATTACATGAATGATTTACGACTAAAATAAGATTCTATGATAATTTTCCTTTCTTGTGACACATGTCTCAATTTCGTAGGACCATTAAAAAAAATTAATTCTGTAAAAGAAACAACTTCTGCAGGTAACGAAAATATACTTTACGTTCATTTGGATAAAGGAAAGGAAGGTAACTTAGTAGGTTGAAAACCTACGAAAATCTCAAAGGAATAACAAGTGTGAAAAATAGCGACACGTCTGGGACTCGAACCCAGGTCTCCCACTTTCCGGGCAGGTATTCTAACCACTGAACTACCGTGCCGCGTCTCTCTCACACTGTTAAGGGAATGCTTTGTGAGCAAGACGACAGTCTCCACATTTAGTGGCACAACCTGCCGTCCGAGGTCCTCACAGAGGCAAGCAGCTCACAAAGCAGGTATTATGAGGTTATTTCCCAGTCGTGTCGCTATTTTTCACACTTGTTATTACGTTCATTTCTTATGGAAAGGTATTATGGGCTCCTGGGTACTAACCCGGGCCTTTACAGAGATGAGGATAGTTTTCCTGGGGTGTCAGCATCGTAGAAATACAATGAAGTTTGTTTCAGATAAAGAAAGTCGAAGCCGTTTCTGAGATAAATAGGGGGACAGACATTTGCTTTATATATATGTGTATTATACACTGATATATACTTATTATGGGCCAAACTACATCACATCCAGGGATTTATTTAATTTTTAAATGCTTTTTTAAAAGCTTTCTCATAAATCTCAACGTGATTTGGTCCTGGCAATTAATAAAGTCTGTTCAAGCCGATTACCGGTCGTTGAGGTTACAATAGCTTGGATTTCAGGTCGCAGGGATTAATGTTTCACAATGAGTTTAAAGCTCTTTTATAAATGTCGAATCACTTTATTTATAAATGCTGTTAAACGTTAAGCTATTATCTATTTACATAAAGACCCTAAATACGTAAAACATTGCCTCAAATCTGTTGGCAAATACTTAAGTCCTAAGAAATTTTTCGGTTGGTTTTAATTCTCAAATTCACCCAGGAATATTTCATTCCAAAATTTTGTCAAAAAAATCTATGGAAACATGCGTCAGGGGTTTAACTGAGTCTATTCATCAATATTGTTCCGAATGTTTCACTTCAATATTACATTGTTAATTGTAAGAAGGAATGAGTTGGTTTAAAATAACGATTGCAGCATAACTGAGGGAAAAATCTCTCCGTGAAAATTCGCATTTGTATAAAAGGAAGGGAAGAGAGATTTTACTTATAGATTTTTCATTGTATGTCCATTAAAATGACGATGACTACAATATAGACGGAAAATAAAAATTTAAAAAGGAAGATTTGGCATCGTGCATAAAAAGCCATCAAAGTAGAATGCATTATTCAAATCGTATTGGGAACACACGGAATTTAATAATTCGGGGAATATGGAAGGAAGATTCCGTTCGAGCCGAAACCACAATCACGGAGATAAGTGAACGGAAATGAAAGAAAAACGAACTCTAAAGGGTAAGTTAGAGATAATAATTTACCCTAATGGAAAGACATCCTTTCCCCCCACGTCAGCCACACTACGATCCCTACAAGGAAACCCTCTCAACTTCAAAAGGAACACCTATTTGCCAACCGCGTCATTTTCTTGGGATTCCATATTTACCTGGATAGTGCTCGAAATTCTCGCTAGGGAGCAGGAGAGTCAACAAGGCGTGAAAAGTACACGTGTGAGACAGCTTTGTGTGCCGCTCCATACGTTGGTTACTACATCTTAATTTTCTGCGCGCACATCTACTTTAGTCGTTTAACACAATGGCTTCATTACCCGTTGCGAGAACTGGGAGAGAGGGACATCTTAAACCGCCTTCTGGGTTGTCGTTGGTAATCAAAAGACTAGAACTGAGTCTGTTGCTACGTCAAAATAAGAAGATCTCGAGTGGATTACGCTTTTACCCCGGATATAATTTGCTAGCGATACGATAAAAATTATGTCTATGTCTATGTGTATACCCTGCTAGCTACCTTTCGGCGTGTGGCAGGGGGTGCATGCACCAAGACTCTATTTACCTAGTCGATTACTTTCGCGTATCGTTCGCGGAAAAAACGAATTCTTGAATCGGTTCGTTTTCGCATCTATTTCTCTTATTTTCCTCGCTGTATCGGAGCGGCCTATATAGCAGGGAGGGCGCATTATGTCCGCGACGTCTTCCGAGAACGTGGTTTCTCTGAACTTATTTAATAAATTTATCCTTAGTGTTAATCTTCTTTTTTCTAATGATTCCCATCCCGCGTTCTTGAGCATCTCAGTAACGCTTACTGATTTATCATAGCAATTCTTCACGAAACGTATCGCTTTTCGTTGCACCTTTTCTATTTCTCGAATACAGCACTTGTCGGCTGGGTCCCATATACTACATGCATACTCAAGGTGAGGCCTGACTAACGCGAAGTAACAACGCTCGCGGACTTTTTCTTCGCTTCTTCCGACTATTCTCTTAACAAAACCGAGTTTCTTAAAAGCCTTTCCACATATGTTATGGATGTGGGCACTCCATGATAAGTTATTAGTAAGGGTCACTCCTAGATATTTCACCGATTCTTCCGTTATTAAGTTTTTCCCTTGGAGGCTATACGAGTAATCTTTAGTTATCGATTTTCTTTCAAAGAAGTTAATTACTGAACATTTATCTACATTTAGCTCCAATTGCCAATCATCGCACCATTTTGCAATTTTATTTAAGTCATTCGAAAGGATCAATCTATCCTCTTCTCTCTCAATCTCTCTGTAAATTACCGTATCGTCCGCAAATATCCTAACTTTACTATCGATTATTTTGCTAAGATCGTTGATATATATTAAAAATTATTTAGTCTTTGTTTGTATTAATTCACAGCCCGATAAGTAAATCGAATGAATTATGCAGTGTAGCGATATGGTCAAAAAAGCAATGTTTCGCCGGCGTTGTTAGCAGCTTCTTGACTTTTTTTTTCTTTTTTTTAGAATATACCCAGCGAGCCGCCGATTGGCGTATGGCAGGGGGTGTGTCAACACCAAATAATCATACCTAATCTATTCGGTTAGCCTCTCTAATGCTCCGAGGAAAAAACGACCAGAAGTAGCTATCTGTTCTAGCGATTATCTCTTTATATCGTTTGGTCGACGCCTCTCGTAGATAGCGTTCGTTTTTTACTAGAATTATGACGTCTTCGACCTCGTCTGAAAATTCTGGGCTGATGAATTTTTCGAAAAGCTTCCTTCGGTATTCTGATCTTCTCTCCTGTAGTGAACTCCACCCGAGGGATTTTATCATAGCCGTAACGCTGCTTTCGAATCTGAAATCTCCACTAACAAAACGTGCCGCTCTACGTTGGACCATCGCTAAATCTGAGACTAGACCTACCTCATGAGGATCCCAAACTGCGCTTCAGAATTCAAGACTGGGTATAACCAGAGAAAAATAACCAATTTCTTTGACTCTTGATTGATATCCTCTAAGGGTCCTACTTGATAATCTTTGCATTTTATTAGCCTTTCCTATTAGATCACGAATATGTTCTTCGAATGATAAACTTCTGCTAATTGTAGGTCCTAGATATTTATTATGACTCGCGAACTCTAAGGGATATTCTGATATATCGTATTGTAAGCTGTTAATATTCGTGGAAATATGCGTGAAAATCATAGCAACGTATGAACAACATACAATCATAGCTTTCTTCAGGTGAAGTAAGTTTTCGCCATGCAGATAATCCGTTGTCTCAAGCCCTCGTTAAGCTAACAATCCGAATATATTTGGTCAGGAAGACTTCGCTGTATGAGAAGTAGTGTTTTAGTCGGTTTTGCTTTATAATTACCAGCTAGAAAGATGAGAATTCAAGGAGAAACGAATATCTTTTGTTTTAAGCATTCGCGAACACTTGTGACCCCTATTAAATTCATATCATATAAAGATTTTTTCATTAATTTCATATTAGATTAAGTCTTGAAAAAAATCAGTCACATGGACTGGAGAAAAGTGAATTAATTTCGCACATACTTTCTTGCAGAGGACTTAATTATTGGCGCATTTTTCCGATTTCCAACAAACTTTTTGGTAATTTGAACTAATCGATCAAGTGTTAACGGAAGCAATCCCACCAATGAAACAAAGTCTTGACTGAAACCTTTAATGCTTATAGTACTTTCGAGTATGAATTTGAATTAAAATTTATGTTGATGGTCGGAAGCGCAAGAGAAAGTATCCAGCGGATTTTGTCAGTATCGAAGAATGGACGATTTTAATGTTTAATGTAAGCATTTAACAACGGATTGTGAAAGAGAAGTGATAGAGTATTTAAAGCTTAGATACCGATCAGTTACCGAAATCTTTAAGAACATTTCAGTTTATTTTCGCAATAAAAATTTGGAGGCACGAGGACATTACATTCCCTAAAATATAGTGATCAGACAAAAATCCAGTGTGTATTCCCCATTTCAGGCATTGCGGTCATTCCACGCCAAACCGGACAAAAAAAAGCATGACCATTTCGGATTTTCTTTAAACTCCGTCATAACGTTCATAGTCACTATAGAAGCATGTTTGCCGTTTCTTAGATCAATAGTTCGAATAGTTACAAAATGGCGGCTTGTCAAAGTTTGGAAAAAAGTGCGGAAATCGGCGCGCGCGCTCTCGGTCAAACTCCCGTTTCTCAAAGATTTTAAAACGTACAGAGTATTGCATACACTCATTTTAAAGATCTAGAATAGGTCTTTCATTTGATATCAATTGACAGCCTGAAAAGTGGATACGGAAAATCTTTCCGATGCTTTCAAGAAATTGAAGCAACAACGTTAAGAATATTTTCTGTATGGAATATTTCGTTTAAAAATCAAAAATCTAACCTTCTGAAAATCTAACCTGCTGCTTAATCTAATACGCTGAATGCATCTAGTTAAGTTAACACTAGAGGTTTTCATTTACGTTCCTTTGTAGCCGCTTTAAGATATTCAAGCTTCCTAGCAGACTTCCTAGTTAACCTAGCAAAATTATGAAGCTAAACCTTCACAATTTTGATTTCTTATATACTGGGAGTTGGATGGGCGTAACTTAACTGTATATCACTAACTGGGTTTCTCTAAAATATATACCATGGCAAGAGACCCATCAATACTGTAAAAACACTTGTGAATGAACCGTCAGATATTAATAACGTTAAATGAAAAATTTATTTCATGCTGGATAAACGACTGAATAGTTGGCATAAAAAATCTTATTAAAATTTGAAAAAAAGCCTCTTTTACCTTCAGATTCGGAATGAAAGTTATACATACGAAAGATTATTGGTTATAAAATGAGTTCTGGATAGTAGCATCAATCATCCAAAAGTTTGTCAGTCGAGTTTTCCGTAACGGGAAAGTAAATTAATGCAAACTGTTTCCCAAAACCGCTCCACCCACCCTGCGAATGAAAATTTGAACAGTTTTACGTTCTATATTATTCGGAGACTTCATTTTCAATGCATACATACCACGGGATTTTATTTATTTCTTTTTTCGCGGAAAATAGTTATTCATATTCATGGGATTCTGGAGGAGAAAAATGGGTCGAGAAAGTAAATCACCACCTCCGCACAATGCAAAATGTGAATGTCGAGGGAGCGAATGCGACGAGTAAGAGCGACCGTCGAATATGGAAATTGTACATTTGTGTCTCATGGTGGGGAATTGCCTTGGATGAGCTTCGAGAAAATAGTTTAATTAACTCCGGAGGTCAAGGATTTATTACTCCTTAATGGAGAAATGGAAGACCTTTGGCAACGAAATGGAAATTTCAGATTTATTCCCCTTTTTTCAAGATACGTAGCGCTCAAAAATTGCTATTATTAGCTATAAAAATTTTTACGTTTTTTGGAGATAATTTATCGTTGATATTGTACATAATCGACGATTATTACAACTTCCCGGAAAGCTACAGAACCCTAACCCGTGAGGTCGTGACATAGTAACTTTAACAGTAAGGACATCTTCCAAATGGTCCTAGGTTCGACGCCAGTCCTCTTCTACAAACATTTATCGCAAGAAATACTTTTCGTTTAATTTTTTCATCCCTCTCCCGAAAGGATACAGGGCTGTCACTCGAACTAGAGGATGTGAAATCGCAATTAAAAATCTATGCTGTTTACCAGGAAATTTACCAAATTTTTTTTTGTAAGTGGGCACAGTCTATTCTTATTAGTTGAAAAACAAGAACTTCTGGATTTTCTGGCCCCGAACCTACGATAGCTAGGTCAGATGTTTAATTTCTTCTGGTGTCCGGCTGACGAGCTTTATACACAAAAAAATTAGCAACTCATTCATGCCAACGTTATAGGCCGTGGATCTTTATTTGCCACTCCACATATACAATTATGAGGTTATCGTAATACTTGAAGGCCATTTTTGGGGAAAATTACTGATCATCAAACCCTCTTTTGGGGGAAATTCGTTATTGATGTCTCGAAGTCTATCAAACTACCAATTTTCATCGAAATCTGCGTTGCCGGATGTATAATCTCCATGTTAGTAATTTCATTTCCTCGGAATTAGTTAAGATATAAAGCAAGAGGATAAAGGAGCATTTAGATTACGGTTGTTCAACATTTTCGGCCCGAGGGTCATATTCGAAATTTCATTCGACACGCGAGCCAAGGAGGACCTTTTGAATTAGACTACCATTCTCTCGAACATGTTTCTAGCACTTACGCATAACCAAATAGTGCAGTTAGAGGTTCAGCTTGAACGTTTGGGCTCTTAGATCGTTTTACATTCATCAACAGTCGTGTTTCAATTTCTTGCCTTCCGTAGTGCGGATTGTTAACGCCTAAAAGCACAAACCCGTAAGCAAATACTTAATTAAATAATTACAACTGCGCACGAATGGAGTGACAAGCTATCCGGTACACAGATGAAGTCAAACCTTCGATAAAAAAGGATAAGTGATGTTTGTATAATATTTGGATCGAGTCTCACTTATTTTATCTAAGTTTCTGAGATAAAAGTTTTTTACTACATCAGAAAAACACCCTCTAAGGAGGGGTGTGTGAAAAACCTGCACAAACCTACAGTTAGTAATAACTAAAAGAGAGTAAAGCAAATACCCTTATAACCTGGAAATGAAAAGGTCAAATAAAAATTAAAAAACACAAAGAATAAACACTACAAATAGTGGACGCTACCAATAAATTAAAATGCACCGTTATGAAATTACGTTGATATATTCTATGAACCTTTGAGTAAATGTAGAGAAAATTAAAAACAATAGTATATAAATAACATAGGGAATACAGGGAACATTACATGAAGAACTGAAAAGTTTGGAGAATTTCCCTCCACTTTCTTTCAGAATAAAAAAGAGGAAACTCACGAGTTTTCCTGAAGTCTTATGACAGGTGCGAGGGAAGAAGCCGATGTGAGGTTTTTCAGATCTCCACCCTTGGCCACCCATTCTGCAGCCACAAGGGACTCTTGGATTCGTCGTACCTTTTCCCTGGAAAAATATTTCCATTAACTATCCAGTTTAAATACACAATATGTGTTAAATACATATAAAGAAATTTAAAAGTTATCCAAGAGCTTATAACAGCGCGTTGATTTTCATTTTAAACTGAAAGTACCGGAACTAATTAAGTTTATTGAATTGATTATAAATTTTTATCACTCGAAATTTTCAAACGAATAAATATCTTCATTGGTAAAAATGTAACATTTCCATATCCCTTGATTTGATACAAACAACAGATAAATTTCAAAACGAAATCATCAAGAGTTAATTATGCGATCCAGAGTAGCCAAAATAAAAAAATAATAAAAATTTGCTCTTGCTTTAAGTAATGGCAGTTTGAAAGTAGCTTGTTTATGAGATGTACACCCATACAGCTATCTGTAATGTAGATAATATTCCAAAAATAAAAGGGTTGATTTTGAAAAAGATTTAATGCGCTTTTAAAAAGGAAATAATGTGCCGTAAAATTGAAGAGCTAATGGTTTCCACCCACTGAATTGATATGCCTCATATACATGAAAATGGAAAATTGCCACAAAATATTTTAATTCCATTTCAGCGTTCGTTCATTTCAAAGCAAGTCATTTGGGGTATGGTATTCGTATCCTAATGCACTACTGTGCTAATTGGCGGTCTCAGAATTTCAACATGGCGAAGCATTGTGCTTTGATTGTGCGAAATGCACCCCAAAGAGAAGCGCTTCCGATAAATTAAACATCGTGTGGCCACGACATCGCTTTCTCTCACGATTCTAACGGCCCAACTCGTCAGGACAGTGCCAATCGATATGCCCGATGTAATGCTTGCCCACATGCAACTCTCGCCTTATACACACTCTCATGTCTCTACATATGTATCCGTCAGGATTATTCATGGAGATATACGGGAAGAGCATAACTCTCTCGGTCCTCTCGTGGTTTCAAAGTCTTTCGTGGAAATATGTAACACATACTTTCCATACGGTAATAGTTTCGGAACGGAACATTTACGGCCCCTTTTGAAATTATTTGCTGAAAAAATGAGCGTAATAAACTGGCTACGAAAGCAAATTTTTCTTCGGTAACTGAATTTGAAATCTCAAAGAAAAGAAAGAAAATTCGAGTTGCGGCTGCCAAGATGATTCAACAGCTATGTAGATGTAAAAGGGTCTCTTAAAATGCAAGATTATTTCAATAATTTGTTTTGGAAGTGAATGCGACTAATATAAATAATGGGGAGATATGCACGAGAACAATGTATTTTAGCTCTTCCCTTTATACTATTATTAATTTACGTAAATGAAAATGTAAATAATTTAAAATAAAATGTATGAATACATTGATTTAATTTATAAATGAATAATATTAAATAATTCAAGGATTAGAGCTATCGTAAATGAATTCCTTTTATTTACAAAATCAATTATATTACCTTTGCACCATAACTACCATAGTGATGTTCCTGATCGGCAGATTTTGACCAAAGAACTAAAGCTGATGATACTTTGATAAATTTAAATGAAAAATAGGAAAGGAGCCCATTGAAATTCAACGGGAAAAACGGGAAGAAAGGAATTTTTGAAATACGGAAATTTGACATGCAAATCATGTGAGAGGAATACAAACAACTTTTATAGGTTAGCCTTCCACGACCTAGGTTTCAACGCAGGACGTCATTACCTGATGATGACGCGATGCGTCGAAACCTAGGTCGTGGTAGATTAAGATTCTGTGGTAACGTGCTAAAGTTTGATTGTATTTCTCTCTCATTATGCAGAGCCTCCACAAAGTTGAGGTCGAAACAGTGAATTTTGTTGACATACAAAATATCCTTCCTTGAACAAAATATTTCAATCTGTTATAACATCAGTTATTATCAATAATTATAAATTTCTTTCGTAAAAACTCCTAATAACCTAATTATCTTCCACAAATTATCACACTTCATACTTTTCGATTTCAAGTAAAATAAACACCCTCTTTGTAATTTATCACTTTTAAATGGCTACTTCTGATTTACAATCAGGAACTTGGATAAAACGAGATAAACTACTTAAGTCAGAAGATAGTATTAAATCCGCATTACCAGTAGTATTAGTCCGCAACTTATCAGGATATAGGCAATATCTCGCAAAAGGCAAAAGAAAACATTTTAACATAACAAGCTTATGCCAAAACTTTCAGTTGGTGAGAACTTTTCCCGCTGAGGAAGAAAATATGAAATACGTAAACCTGACATGAAAATATTCGTTGTTGACATCTTTATAAATCTGTGTCATCAACAATTAGTCACATATCTAATATTTACTTTCCATAAAGTATCATTCTTTAACTCCTTCCATTTTTTACCCATTTAAAGACCAATGTGTAATTGATCGGTCGTAAGTTACAATCTCTGATAACCCGAATGAAGGAAGTTACTGGATTTTCTTTAATCTTCTTTTGAGTTTCCCATCAAATAAAATATTACAGAACGACTTTAAGTTTTCTAGTAGTAAGTGTTATAAATTTGCTGTGCAATGATTATACTTACAGAAAGGAAACCACCCTTCACACGATTAATATAATTGTGTAGAACAAATCGACAAACAAAAATTTTTTGATAGTAAATAAACAAATTCAAATCCTATTATCAAATGGATAATAAATCCAAAAATATTTGATTGCAAAAACAATGTATTCGAAACTGAAAAAAATACTGAGCAAAAATTTAACATTTACCTTTATTTATTAATGGAATTACTTCTACGTTATATGTTAGGTGAGACTATTTACAACTTCGCTTACTATTCCACAGAAAATCTTTAAATGTAGCTTCTCTAACTCTTTACACAAAACCATCCATAAACATCTACGTTGCCATAAAAAATTCTTGTTTGCTGCAGACGCTTAAACAAGATCGAGAAAAAGATACACCGATCCCTCAACCTCCTTTCAACAATAATGTCAGTCTCCTCGCATAATCATCGAAAAATGGAAGAAAGCTCCGATATTTTCATATACAAATAGGGGATTTATGATGTAAACAGACAGAAAAATCCTTAAACATTGCAAGAACAAGATAGATTACAGTTTTAGCCGTCAAATGTAGTAAGAACGATGTGAATCAGTTCACATTTCCGTATTGTAATGAAGGAAAAAAACCTTGCGGCCTGGAAAGTGGAAAATTGCGTGTAGTCTCGCAGAAATTTTTTATGGGCTCCTGAGTTCGAACCCAGGAATTTCTAAAACTGTCTCGTATCTCTTCAGCAAATAGTTTCTTAAAGAGAGGAGTAAGAACGGAGGAACACCTAGAAAATGATGTGCAGGACTAGTCTTAATAGTAAAGATATAAAGAAAGAAGCGAATGCTTTGCGCATAGTGATGCTAACAAAATATATTTGTCCCGGGAACTGCTCGATGTCGTAAGGTGAATTACGGTGACGGCGCCCTCCATCGGGATAAATTAAAGGTCACAGCAATAGGGTAAATTATTATTACGTAAACTACTTTTTTATGCTCTTAAGGTACTGTCCAGCCAGCCATTGGAGGCCCAATTTTTGGAGATACCAACCACGCGTTGCCAAAAGATTCGAATTTTCTTACCTGGTCGGTTATTATTCATTATTGCACTATTTCAGGCTCCGTCTCAAACTTTTGGTCGCCTGGAAGCAATGAATATCATGGCCGCCACAATGCTATACATTATTATAACAAAAACCTAACATTTATTTTTGCAAGGAATTTATTTAGTGAAACTTTAAGCAAGGTGATATAAATGTTGATAATCCTTGGACAGTTTCATCAACTTTATGAAAAAACGTCTTCGGGAGCCCTTAAGGAGGGCTTCATTTCTGTCCGTTTGAAGCTGGTCTTAACCACAATTCCCAACTTATTTGAATTTTTAGAATGTTATTATTAGTCTGAGAAGGAAAAAGTATGAAGTACGTGTATGTATGTATTCACATTAACGCAGTTATCATGATAACAGTTGATTCCAACAGCTACTTCTTATTTCTTCAATTACTCACTGACTCATCAGTAATGAAATTTCGCATTTCACAATTTGATGGCTTTATAGGGAAGATCTCTTACTGAAGATAAATTATTCTCCCTTTCCTGTTCACGGAAAACATTCTCCACTTGAATTTGGAGTAGTTCGATCTATGGGTGAATATTCAAACAAATGAAGGAGTGAAGGATACCGCTTTTGATGGGTGATATCCATGGTACAGGATTTTATCCGTCGAGTTCTCTTGGCGTCAAATCATGTTTCATTTTTTATTTTCACATCTGTAAATTATAATCATGTGATATTTCGCCCAAAGGCAATCAATTTGTTGGAAAAATAAAGTTATACATAATTAAATAGAAGAAATGACAAAACAACACGAAAACTAATTTAGAGATTATCAGTTACAGGGAGGTAATGGAAAGGGAATAATTGATGCGAAACATAACAAAAACCTAGGAGTGCTAGCATAGGAAAAATACAATTCCAGAAAAACACCCACAGATAAAGAAGGGTCAAAAGCCATTGAAATCTATGCAGAAGGGGTTAACTATTGAGGTAACCAATGAAGTTCTCGATACGCTCAAATCGCCTTTATTAAAGGTACTTTGTACATTCTCAATAATGTTGACGTAAAAATATTTTATTGTTATTTTTGGTAATAATTATTGGTGTATGTAATATTTATAAATCAGGGAAGTCAGTGAGAAGGAATCAGTGAAACTAAATGACATATCAGACATAGAAAAAATGGTAAATTATTNTTCAAATTTTCTTCTCAGGTTTCACTCATAAAAGATTTATAATTACTTTGTTTAATAGAGCAGCATCGGTTGTATAAGAATACCAAGTTTTGTTTTGCTCAACGGTATATTGCGTGAGATAACGTGTCTCAAACTTGCGAAAAATCGCTGTCTAACTGTAGAAGGTTGCGGTAGGGGGTCAAACAAATGACTATATCTCAGCAAATATTTCATCGATGGATGTAAAACTTGGGAAATGTGCATATAAAATATGAAGTTATGTTCATACAAAATTTCATTGAAATCGGTAATGGTCGAGCGGGGCATTTCCCTGAAATTGGTCCACTTGACATGGAATGCCCCTTCTGGATGAATGCGATGACAGAAGTATTGCAGACCTATTGGATAAAATCACATTACCTACTTTGATTAAGTTATGAAAAGGATCCGGGCAGACGATTTTGGCTGGGCATCCAGTAATGTGGAGCTTGGATATATATATTTGTGCTTGTTTTTCTGTTCCCTTACCTGATGATGGCGTTAGCCGAAATTGGTCGTTTTTAAATAAAATATTTAGTGTGGAAACTACGAAGTGCCTTCTTTAATTCTCATTATGGCTTTCCACGAAGTCCGGCCTAATACTATAGAATTTAACATAGTAAGTCAAACATATGGACATATCGTTTGCAGGTTAAAATTTTCAGCAATAAAAAAAGTCTTCCTTCTTAGTTATGTATAAGCACATAAATCAACGAATAAAAAATATACCTTTTACCAATTCCAGCTTAAACAAATAAATGTTTTATGTCGAGGAAAGGAAATATGTACTCTGTTACGTTCCTATTCGTTACATCATGTAATTTTTGTAGTATAATCGAGAATCGGCGCTTCAAGTCCTTGAAACATCACCAGAATCGTATAAAATTCATTTGGATTCGAGCAATTTGAGATGCCGATGGTCCATAAAATTCGAAAATAAATTCCAGAGAGACACTTTGTAAAATGCACATTTCTCTCCGGGACAAGTTTTCCCAATAACCTCAGATAATCATCTTCGGGAAACTTTTCCGACCGAGAAGGATGGATCTTTTGATCACTTCCCGAAACCGACTTCCCCAACAGCTTATCTTCATCTGAGAGTGTGCCATCTTCAGATTTCGGTTCGGCTGTTTAGTGAGGCGATGTTTCGAGAATTTAGTGCTTCCGCGGTGGTGCCCTCTTTGGGGGAGGCTGGCAGACTCACGGTCGATAAAGGCGGGCGGTCGGAAAGGAAGAGAAAGTATTTTTCGGGGAAGAGGAAACGGGGAATGAAGGATTGTGACAGATGAAACAATGGAAGATGAAAACGAAGAAGGCTGAGAGGGAACCGAGGAGCTAAGTACCTTTGCATGTGCGGGGAACCAAGGAGAATTAGCAGTAGACGGAGGACAAAAAGATGGCGCGAATTTATGTTCGTTGGAGCGATAAAGAGAAGGGAAAACTTGAGGGTTGCGATGCTTTATATTTCATTCTTCGTTCAACATTTGCTGGACACGAAAATTGGCATTCGTCGTCCAGGAGTCGGCGTTTGAATGTAACAAATTTTGACGAATTTACGCAATTTTTTTATCACTTCAAGCAGATGAGAATTTTTTTATGACAGAAATTAAATTTGCATTTGATTAGCCTATTTCGATTCTAATCTACCTCTTTGTCATCCCGAAGGCTGGTCGGACCCTCAGAGTTTCCACAGTTATCTACTAAAGTCATCGCATGAGTCTAGTATATTTCTTACATCTTCAGATGATGAACATGCAAGTACGCTTGTGAAAAAGGTCGTGCATTAAATATTCTACGGTAAAATAGGAAGTTTCATTGTCTCTTAAGATGTCTTTCCACTAAGTCTCGCCTTCCACCACCGAATTCATTGGATTTTTTTCGCGAAAAACCAGATTTTTCCTTTAAAGGTAATGTTCTCCATGAATACAATAAATAAATCTTTAGCAAAAGAATTGCAATAACAAATAAAATCGATTGTGGCAGGCTTGATCTTGTGGAAATCCACATGAAAAGGATGGTATAAATAAAATTACAATTACTCTTTTCCACAGGTGTATTTACAGTTCTGTAAAAGTACAGTACTTCTAAGTAAAAACACGACCGGTTTCGGCGCAGATCCTGATGATGGCTGATCTGCGCCGAAACTGGTCGTGTTTTTAACTTCTGTAAATACACCTGTGGAAAAGAGTAATTGTAATTTTATTTATACCATCCTTTTCAATTGCAATAACATTTTGTTTTCCGCAGTCCCATGCTGGGAATAGGGTTGAAAATTAGCCCTAATACCAATACTAATCTAATTGCTGCAGGAAGAGTCAGGAGCTCCGCTGTTTAGGGCCAGAGAGGGTGAAATAGTATTCCTGAAAACTATGACTCCGTTTTAGCCATTATTGATATCTGCATCGTCTATAGACAATATTTGTTCGTTTGCGTAGGAATATCCCGGTGTGCATAAACGACAACAGGCACGAAAGGGTTAATCTTTCTATAAGTATATATCAGAAATAACAATTTTCTGAACGGCCTTTCTCGAAAAAGGAGCTAAAAGAAAACTGGAGGAGGAAATCCCGCTTAGAGCAGCGGAATGAATATTTTACTTTATTCCAGCTGAAGAGGCCATCAAGAAGTTGGTTGAGTCATTACGCATTCAAGGCAAGGAGGAGAATATTTTTGGTGTGATGTTCTCTCGAACCAATCCATTCCACTCGCAGAACGAGAAAACATGTTCTCCCCGTAATCCTACTGAGTTCGAATTCTGTCGCAGTGTTCTGATGTGAGATTTATGCAAGTTAAAATTCATGACCAGAATTTTATCCGACGTTTGAGAAAATAGGGTCCAGAGTATATTGAAATTTACCGAAGAAATGCGCCTTTAAACGAAAGGTGTTCGATAGGGTGTAGTTTTTAGCAAAACAAACACGTTCGTAATTTTTCGAATTCTTTGCCAAGTAATTGAATTTGTTGGATATATAAATATTTTATTGTTAACCTTATGATACACACTTATAATACATATTCTATTCTTTTAATGGTGTTTTCTTACAGTATATGAACGTATATGTTGCTTGGAACACATTTTGCTTTGAATCATAAGATGAAACGGAAAACGTAACTTCTGGATGAATGCGATGACAGAAGTTGCAGACCTATTGGATAAAATCACATTACCTACTTTGATTAAGTTATGAAAAGGATCCGGGCAGACGATTTTGGCTGGGCATCCAGTAATGTGGAGATCAAGAATACCAAAAGACAGACGGAAGAGGGTCACTAAGGCGTAACATCGCAACGAGAAACTCAAGACGGAGGGAATAAGAGAACGCTTGGGGAGGCATACATCGGATGTCGAATTGACAGATAGTGATGACGTTACAATGAACCTCTTCTATTTATGCGCGTTTATATACTTGTAAATCTAAAACTTAAATATATCTCCCGATTCGTATCCAATAATTACGTGACTTAGTAACTCACGTACTTTACACATTTTCATACAAAAATTAATATTTTAGAACACGGAAACCTTTGGAGAATAAAAAAATCGACTGCAGCGCAAGAATATCACCGTTCTGGATATCTCCCGTCTCCATACTCTGATGAAGTATTTGAAATGTATGTTTACTAACCAGCAGAGATAGAGGGGTATTTTTAAACCCTGCAAGAGATAAAGGGACTTGCTTTTAAAATACTGAAAAGAATCCCCCCTGCTACACGCTAAAAGGCAGCTTACAGGGCATTTATGTAGATGTCGATGAAGTGTATTATGCCACAAACGCAGTACTGATTGCTCTTCGATGAGCCTCTACTTTATTTATCAATTGAAATCAATGGAGATATCAACATTCCTTTACTGTAAATAAAGTGTTTTTTGGGCTCTCAAGTTGATCTCCTAATCGAGTTACAAGTTATTTTCATTATTTTAGTACGTGGCATTCTCTTTTCAATTGAGACTGTTCTGCAGCAAGGAAAAAGTATTCCGCAGAATTCGTTATGTAAAGAAATAAGAGATAAAGTAATACGTTTGACCGTAGTTACTGAGATTGACTTATTTTAGAGGAATAAGTAAGACGTTTACTTTGTTTTCACAGTTTATAAGTGCTTTGATTTATTCGCGAAGATGACAGTACAGTTGAATACTCAACTAAATTATTTTTTTGGTATTTTAATTGAGATAAAGAGGAAGGAGGCTTAAATCAAAATATCTGGATTTCTGGTCGGGAGAGTTTCTAAGGCGGTTATTGACGTCATTAGGGTTTTAACACACTGGGATATAGGTTTTAGGGGAGGTCTTCCCGTATCCTTTAGGAGACGTTCTTGCAAAGCTTCACAGACCCTGGAAAGGAATCTTATTTACCATTAAAACCGCAATAATTGGCACACCCAAACAAATGCAAAGGGAGGATTCAGGCGTTATTGAGATGTAAAAACAAATTATTGGTTCAGTAAGATCGGCTAAAGTGGATTTGGTGCTATGTGGTGTTAAGTAAAGGAGTGGCGCAGACGAGCTCGGTATCTCAGGCATCTCTCAAAATGGAAATATGGGGAGAGGTGCGGTGTGAGATTAATTAAGGGATGAAAGGGGGGATGTGGATGCTACGAAGTCAATTAGATTCACAGACGGAAAAGGGTCTCTGAAAGAGACTTACAGAAGCTACTTAATTCCTTGAATTAAAAAGAAAGAATTGGAGATTATAATTAATATGATAGGGCGACTTAAGGCTAGCAGGCTTACAAAAGAAACGAAAATTAAACTACATAAGGTCCCTTTAAGATGAAATGGCAAAAGCAAATATCAAATTCTGGTAATTATCTTGCTAGAAAAGAAAGTGGAAAAAATTTGGAGGAAAAAATTTACCCACAAACTCTTCAATATTATTTTCTTACAAATCTTTGCATATTACTACTAAATAGCAAAAAAATGTTAAAATCATTTGTTCTAACATTTTCTCTTGAAGAACATTACTATCCTCGGGAGTAGATGCTTCCCTAGATGTGACAATCATCATTATTTATGTGTGATAAGAACATAAAAATTAATATTTTATAATTTTCTTTAAAAATTTGGTCGATACAAGTAAAACTTCAATTACTTTGTATGCCTATAGTTTTTACACTTGATACTTCAGGAACAGTATATAGGATACTGTATCTTCCATTAATGACTGTCTCAATGTTGCATGAACGTGATTACGAAAGCTACTGAGGCGCAAGCGATACTTCATTTATCCAGATCGCTCCTTACTAAATGCAATGAAAAGTATAAGTGATGGAGTCACTGTGTTTCGCTTACGTGGATGCAAAATCAAGGGCAAATTATCTCAATACTGATCTTAATGATACGCCTCAAAATCTATCTAGCACTATTTGTTGCCAAATGAGAAGGAAATGAGGATCCAGCTATCCTTCCGGCTGATGACTGTATACACGTAAACATATATCGTGTTGCTTTACATTTTGATAGATGAGTTATTAAAGTTTTGACCATTATTGGAGTTGCCATTCCTCTTAATCTTTCTGAGCTCTTGTCCGAAAGATCGATATTTTGCATCATTGTACGGGAGTAAAAGAGTAAAGTTATCATTGCTTTACCTTTGGATACACGAGTAATTAAAGTTTTGACCATTATTAAAGTTGCCATTCCTCTTAATCTTTCTGAGCTCTTGTCCGAAAGATCGATATTTTGCATCATTGTACGGGAGTAGAAGAGTAAAGTTATCATTGCTTTACCTTTGGATACACGAGTAATTAAAGTTTTGACCATTATTAAAGTTGCCATTTCTCCTAATATTTCTGAGCTCTTGTCCGAAATATCGATATTTCACATAATTCCTTATAGAATCTTTGTACGGGAGTAGAAGAGTAAAGTTATCAAAGTACGTGCAAGGGATGATAATCTGACGGAGGTTATGAAAATCAGTTCCGATGCGGTAGAAAGGAAAGATTTAGATATAAATTTATTGGAGGTTAACCTTTTATATAAAGAGGAGAAAGCACAGAGGCACTTCAAAGAAGAATATGAACTCAAATTCGCTTATACCTTATACATTACATTAGGATCGATATGTAAGCTATGCTTTTGTTACGTTCTCAAGGGGAAACGTATATGAAAAAAGTATGACAGGATCGGGACTAGAACCTACTCGCCGGGTGGTCGCTTAACCATTAAGCTATTCTTGCAGAACATTCAGAAATGCCGTTCGGTAAGTGGGAGATCCTAGTTCGAGACCCGGTCCTGTCCGCTTCTCCGTCGGAATTTTCATGGATACACTCCGAGTCGCCTTCAACCCTTTCCCTTTAAATTTTTCATTATGTTGGACCAGCAAAATCAAATGTAAGATTTTAATAAACGACGATAGCGATAGAAGATTAAAAGAGAGACCCAGTCAGGCCTAACCTTGCATCTTAATAAAAAATACGAATAGTTTTATTAATAACAAAAAAATTTTTACCAAATTTGCATTTAAGAACCATTTTACGTAGGTTTCTAAAAATTAGGAGTACAAGAAATGAAGATTTACGTTAATACTCAGTGACTTACACTTTTTGATTTGTTTAAAGATCAAATGCCGAGGGTTTGAAGGTTTGTGAATGTACGAAGAAATCTATTTTTGCCATGTTAATATGCACCATATTGGTGTAGATTGCATACAGGAGGAAATGTAACTATTTGCAAAATTCATATAAACATTGCCATAAGTGATAATGGTTTTTAATTGAACAAACAAAATTTCAACTTATACGGAAACATTCAGCTTAGCTTTAGTAACTCCATGATCATTTTGAAACGGAATCAATCCATTAACTTTTCCTGAAAAAATAGCAAGGCAACCAAATTACCATCACCTGTTTTAGAAACAGAGGTGCATGAAATTGACTAAATGTTAGTCCTGTTTTTGTTTACGAGAAAACATTGTTTAGGAAGACATTCATTGGGTGAATGAATTGGCTGCAATTGAATAATTAAGGCTTACTGATTGCGATTAATTTCCATCTCTCTGCAAGACAGCTCATTTGACTTGTACTTAGGTATCTCCGCATTAATTACCGCTTCATACGTAAATCGATACACGTGCGCCCGTGTGCGCATAATTACGAAACATTACCTTCGAAACCAATGAGAGAGAAGGTTTGAGAAAACAAACCGATGAAAAGAACGTCTGGAAAGAAAAATATGCGAATTAAAGGTGCCTCTAGGTGGAAGTGCAATTCAGTCGGAAATGCAATTACTAGGGAAAATGTCATTGGGAGAGTTCGTTAACCTTTAACCTGATTCGATAAAAATGCAAGCGCTCCTATTTACGTAGCAGTGCGTTTTACATTCCCCCAGTCTAACGAAGCTGTTTCATTCCGGGTAAAGAAAGCGCACTATTTTGTACTTTTAGATCAAGAGATCATTGGACATTCGACTGCGGACAAGAAATGAAGAATACAGTCAGAAGCGCAGGAATATAAGGGCAGATAATGAACTCGACAAAGCAAAATGAAATTTGAATAAACGATGACGTAAATTGGCCATTGATTTCATAATCAACTAATATATTACATATTGACTGATTATTTTTCTTATTATCAATATATTATTCATATTGATATGTTATATTTTGCATGCACATGTATTGATTTTCTGTTCCGTTTTTCCATTTTATTTCATTTTAAATTTTGTTATCACGCGTTTTATCCTAATTTATAATGAACTTATTTGTAATTAACGCATTTACTACGTGTCATTATTATACAACCTAGTGGGTCCTACCTGTTAAATAAATAAATATACCTGAAAAAAATATACGGATATTTTTAGGAGTACTGTTCAACATTTTGGTGTTCAATATTTTTTGCTAAAGTTGATTCAACCAAATAAGTTATGGATGAAATAAGGTTCTTTTGGAAAATACTAACGCAATTAGGGTTTGGTGTCCAGTCTAAGTAACAGTATATATTTTTTTGGGTGGGATATAAAGTTCTTTAAAATCTTGTTTAAAGAAAATATAATGTTGCTGGAAATAAAGCTGAAAAAATGGCAGGAAATAAAACAGGAATCGTAGTTAAAAAATTGCTGTTAAAAGTACAGTTTCCTCTCTATTTCTACTTACACGTACAATAACTGTTTTTAATAATATCATTTACGACAGTTCAAATAGAAGAAGAGACTTTTCAGTCATAATCTCACCTTACTAAAGACTTTTAAGTACCGCTGGAAACATACTTCGAAGTTTTGACGGAAAAATCGTTTGAGATACGTCAATTTCGTTCACATTGTACGTTTGCTGCTTTTGTTTGACATACTAGAGAGATTTTGTCATATACACGCATATACATACCGCTGACGTCATTTAGCACAAAGGGGATCCTTCCAGGAATACCCGGGACCGGTGTCACCAAAACCATACTGCTCGCACTACCCACTTAACTATCCGGGAGCAACCAAAGTAATTTGCATTCATTAATTGACATCATCATACTCATCGGCTGAGTCATAAGCAGTGGGAGTATTAAGAAAGATTAATTTATTCCCAGTAGCCGTGCTCGTTTATATATATTTCTTCACAGAATTACGTAGTAAGTAGTAGTAGGACAAATGGCTGACGATTTGTAGACACGGAAAAAGTTAAAGAAAATCACGTAAATATAATTTCGATAAACTATGAGCGACCAGAAAAGCATAAACTAAAGAACTAGAAACGGATTTTTACATTTTAAAACCATAATCTGGAAAAATACCATGAATCTTCTCAGTTACCAACGATGGCAAGTAAGTGTGTGAGAGATCTGGGCCATCAAATTTGACCCGCACATTCCGTGGGGTATGTATTCATATATACGTAAGGGACTCTCAAAGTTATCCTGGAAAAGACACGGGGAAGCTGACGGCGGTGGTTTCATAACATTACGCAAATGTGGAGGCGGAATGTCGGGGAAAATTAAGGCGAAATACCGAGATTAGGGAAAGGGAAGAAAAGGAGGGGTGTATAGAAGGGCGGGAAAAGCCGAAGTTGGTGGAAACTCATTGAAGACGAAGTAGAACCGTGATAAATGGAAACCTGAGTCGGGAGGAGGATGAAATTTCTTTTGATCGACTATCGGATCCTCAAGTGACATTCGGGATCCATTATAAAAGAGAAATTGAGGATGCTGAGATGGGAGGAATCCTTCCTACACGCCGTCGGAGGGCGGAATCGAAAAGGTGAAAAAAGAAAAGCGGAGGCAAGCTGATACCTCCGAAGCAATAATGGATTAAAGTGTCGTAAAAGGATGGAGGATGAAACCGAGTTTTACTTTTATTTCCCTCTTCGAGCAATACGAAAATCCCCGCAAGCCTCTGGAATAATATTTGATGATTACAGCTTTCCTTTCCTCCAAACGACTTGAGTAAACAAGCCCGAGTACAGAGGGATCCATACATTTTGTCGGGGAGTATTACCCCGGTAAAAGTAGACTAGGATATTAGCTGAGTAAATAGAAGAATAACATGGAAATGTACATCTTCCTGCTACAAAATGTACACACCGACAGGAGTCTATCGTTCTTTCAGAGCGTAAATATCAGGAATCACTGAAATGTCATGGTATGCACGCCTGTATACACATTTGTACGCAAAAGTAAGCAAACATATAGGTGCAGTAATGTGCAAGTTGGTAAACGCTCTACAAGCTATGATCGTACGCTATTAAATGAGCCATTTTACTTTAAAGTAAGAAACGATCAATTGATACATTTCGATAGATAAAAATTCATTGCCATTAACACGCGAAAGGAAACATACGAAAAACCACTTTAGATACGATAGTATACATAATTTTAAAAAATGGGCAGCCATGACCAAAAATAACTGCGAAACGACAAATTTTCAAATAATATTAAAACTACGAGTCCAATGAGTCACAAATCGAAAACGATTATTCGAAATGATTTTAGAGTCAAATTAAAATTGCATACCGGAATAAAAGTATTATTTCTGTAGCTTAAAATACAATAATTCCCTAAAGCTTTAAAAATAATGAAATACTCATTGAGAGGAAGGAAAAGATTTCAAGCAGAGCAGACAATCTTATGTGAGGAGTGAACAATTCCCAATTCATCCGTGGCTAACACGGGCGTAGATTTTGCAGTACAAGCGATGCATTTCGATTACTATAAGTTAATTGTCCAAGCAAAGATCACAGTCTCGTCAAACAGTAACCTTAATCAATGAATACGGGAAAAATCTACATTTACAAACAAACAGGGACGGAATAGTTGAGCGTGGGAGGAATAAAATCACGGAAAAGAGAGGCAAGAAAATATCAAAAACAAATTAAAAGAAATAAAGAATCCAAAAGACGAGTGACCGGCCAATTTGGGTAACTTAATCATCTTTTAATTTTAATTTGTTATTTCTATCCTCAAATCTTTATTTTTTCCTTAGTATTAGTAATTGTGCTATATTTGTATCACGGGGTCATTTACTGATACTCAGTCACTTGTTCGTGAACCTATCCGTTGGAAATAATCTATTTATAATAATTATGGATACACCAACAAATAGGGAACGGAATAATTTATTCAGAATACAAATTTTCTCCGTTCAAATCTTTCTTTCTAACTCAAATACGACTGGAACGATGAGGAGGTAAGGATTGGGTTAATATTCGGTAACTACCTAAATATACGATAATTATACAGTGGTAGCATATGGTAAATATTCTTCGATTCTGTTTCATCTAACATATCGCTTAATTAACTCATAATAGTTTATTCTAATGAATCCTTTAATTAACTCATTCACATTACTATAATCTATGCTTTTATCATCATCAAGTTGTTATTAAACTCCTATTCCCTCACATCTTAAATCAGATTACACCCTTCAATTGATTTTTTACTGCTCTTATGGTAGCAGAAGTATTGTATCGCCAAGCAAAAAGAAATGGCATAAACTGGAAACTTGAATGAAGAATTTTAGGCTTTCCAAAAATTACGAGCAACAGCCTAAACTAATAGGCTTTCATCTCTATGTCAAGCAGGCCCATAAAGCTCGCTAGGAATAGAAGTAGCGGCTTCCCAATATAGAATCTCTGTTCATTCTATCCTGATTTAATGGCGGAAACAAAACTAACCCATTTGGACGAGATAAACGGTTTATAAACTATAAAATATGGCAATAAAATACATACTCCAAATTACCACAGGTATCCAAAAATACTATAAAAATCACCTCTATCTCCGGAAAGATACCGAGGAGGTTAGAGGCTGAACTCCCAACGAATTAACCTGTCTGCGAGATCTCAATCCTTAACCCTCCCAGACTAGTCGCGACGAGGAAATTGCGAGCCAAGGGAAGAGAGAATCAGTTTAGGAGAAGCGGGGTCGGAAAAAAAATCAGGCGTTCATTGGTCGACCCACTTGCGAAGATAATCTAAGGTGCTGGAGACTGGAATTTTCTTCAAGCTCGACCGTCCAGGATACAAACCGAGGATGGGATGGATTTAGAAGTTTTTGCTACAATTGTTTCTCTCCTTCAAGTAAAGGAGCTGGAAAACAAAGAGACGGAAACGAAATTTTATCCTGAGGTAATCTCAAGCGACTTAAAGATTTCTATTAAATTTCCAGGGAGGCTTCAGAAGAATTTGGCGATACATTGTGTCTGACTTAATATAATCAAAATATCAGAGAATTGATCGAATGAAAATTCGCGCCAGCTTATCCTACCAGATTATGAGATATTTTGCGAGTTTTAAAAGGTTAAGAGAGATAAATTTGCGTTTTTGTAATTCCAAAAACATTAAATTTTGGCCGCACACTGACGTTTAATTCAAAGAACGAAAACTTGCCGAGATATATCTCCAAGACGCACGGATATCAATTTATTTTCATAAGAGTAAAACTAAAACGGATTAAAACATATCCGCAAGAAATACATAATCAAAACAGCTGCGTTTACTACCTTATTTCGCCCGCATCAGAAGGAACTCAGAAAACCAACGTGGATGAGGAAAGGTGGTAAACTTTGCCAATAGAGGCGTGCCCCTTAAAACCCTAGGGTAAAGAGAGGAGGACCTCTGGCGGTGGTTGTTGCCACTATGTAGAGCGCCCCATATCTTGCTCACAAAGGATTCAGTTAGCATTGTGGAATTGACTCGGCATGGTATAGTGTAAAAGATTT
Source organism: Ladona fulva (assembly GCA_000376725.2). Taxonomy (NCBI): domain Eukaryota; kingdom Metazoa; phylum Arthropoda; class Insecta; order Odonata; family Libellulidae; genus Ladona; species Ladona fulva. Next base: position 500,013 of record KZ308185.1, on the reverse strand, counting down.
TTTTTACACTATACCATGCCACAGAGTGGTTAGTATAGCGGTTAATACTTCCGTCCGGAATTTGGGAGACCTTGGTTCGTATTCCAGTCATGTAAATATTTATTAATTATTTTGAGTCAGGCAAACAACTTAAAATCCACAAAGAAACAAGAAAATATCGGAATTTTACAAACCAAAATATTCATAGGAAGAATATTTATTGGTGATCCAATAAATATTGTGGCTTGTAAAAATTCGACTTTTCCTTGTTCCTTCATGGAATCCTACCACGATTTCACGGCCCAAGCAAGCAGTTCATACTAAAATCCGCATTTAAACTGATATTTTCATTATAATATAAAACACATGTAAACAAATAAATGGTCAGTTTTATTTTTTATATTTTTGCTGCCTTTCTTATCTCAAGTTTTATTGTTTCTCATAGATCTATTTTTCTTGAATCGATAGATGATTTTCTTAAGTCGGCCATTAATAACATTATTCATTGATTCATAATTCATTCAATAATTATGTTCATTATTTATCGCAAACATATTCATCACTGCTAAAATGATTCCAATAATAATAATCTCAAATTCTCTATATATTATATTCGTATATCTTAATTCAAGGCTCCACAATAAAATTCTTAATATCATAATCGTTAAAAAAGTGGGCCGAAACTTCTAGTGATTTCTTGCGGATCGGAGATTATTTTCTTTTTCCATTGCAAAAATATTTTAATTTATAAATTGGCTGTACAAGTTCACATAATTTTATTCGTAGAAGATATTATAGCCATCGAAATGAATTGTTTACCCTAAAAATTTTCAACAGACGCCAAGAAAGGAAGATACGAAATTTCGAGCGTCGGAAGTTTATGTCTCCGTAGATGCAGTGAATAGACGAGAACCCCCTTTGATGAAAATTTCGGCGAAGCCAATGAAAAAAGAACCACTCACATCCAACACTCTAGGACCTCTGGGTAATAAAGACGGCGAACTACCGGTCAATGCTGTAAAGAGAAGACGAACTGATATCAAAATAAAAACGACCAACCACCAAGAGAAGGAACACCCCAATCACGTCAACTATTTCCGCACCATTCCGTAAAATGAAGAAACATTTCGTTGTACTTAACGATCGTTTAGATTCGCAACGGGGCATTCAACGATCCTAAATTCCGTATCACTTCTCACTACTGAATTTGATCCAAATAGGTTTTGGGGAAGAAAGGTAACCTTCAAATTTAGCGATATTATTAATTGCTTTTCTGTGGTAAAAATTCACCAAGACCAAAAGCACCGAAAAATTCATTGATGTATCATTGTAACAATATCCTGATAGGGATTAGCATCCTATATCCACAAATTAAAGCGATTTATTTATCATATATTTAGTTGTAAGTACGATGCGATTTGGCAGTATGGTCAGGAGGCAACGCAGAAGGGGAGTATAATATAAATATTCATTTAGATAATAAACGCCTGACATTCGCCAGAGGACGGGAAGGAAACCCCTCCAAAAATCTCCCATAAGTAATGCATTACATATATGAGTTAGACATCATAAGTTATTAAGTTATCCGTTAAAGTAACGCAATTACAAGCTAAGCATAAAAAAGATTTGCATTACATTTATATTATCTGTACTATGTGTTAACCAGAGCTAATTGATTCCGAAGCATTGACTTCTGGTCAATGGTGAGGGCATCCATCAATAGGGCCACCACTTGAGTTACTCTGGTCAACACATAACATTACTACGAAATTACACCTATTACCGTAACATAAATAGATCCGAGAATCTGTTTGGCATGACGTAGTATCTAGGAAGCAGAAGTTTTGTTGATGAAAGAAAAGTCTATATCTAACTTGAAATCGAAAGTAAAATAAACGATCAAAAGGAGTGCTGTAGAACAAGTAAACCTTATTTTGCTGCGTCATAATGTGGGCAGTAATTTTCCATTTAAAAGAAGTGCGCACTACTTTGTTTCGAAAGGTCTTACATCGCACGCAGTCCACAATAAGTGCTCATAATTTGTGTTTTAGATGTAATTAGTGTAGATAATTAAGTAAGATACTGATCTTGCTGAAGAAGTGATATATTTCACTGAACCAAGGGATCTGTCACACGCAATTCGTGATAATGCTAAGTTTTCCTTCGCGGAAATTTGGACAGTGTAGCGTTGACGTAATTAATTTCTGTGAGATGCGGCGATTAAAAACATTTGTGAATTAAATATGAGAGAAATATTATACAAAATTAACTTTCTATTGCGTAACGTCTTTCGTAAACATTTAATAAATGCACAATCAAGGTTATTGAAAAAGGGCTTCGTGGTTCTCCCAGAAAAAAGAATTTCACTACCTGTCTCAGCTTAAAATAAATATTCATCCAATTCCTTCCTTTGTTTAAGGTTTGACTTTTGAACATATATAATTAAGGGACGTTTACGAGTCTTACTTGAATAAAGTTAGTTGAAGCTCGGGTTTATAGCCGCAGGGAGACAGCAGAATAACACGCCAGAGCCCAGTTGACATGAATACAGCTCATGGACACTCTTTAGCGAATACCTCACGGTAGAAAAAATTATCTACCGGCATCAGACAGGCATCAGGCATCAAATAGACGTCTGGCAAAAAAACTCTGCAAGTTACCATACATAAAAAGCTCTAAAATTTGCGAGAGACACATTTGATAAGGGATGAGGAATTATGGATGAAAAAAATACGGGGACGGGTTGAAGGTTCGGAGGTAGAGCAAGAGAGTTTACGAGTGGCGAGCGGACACTTTTTTTGAACCTCTAGAGCGGGCGCCGCACGCGGAGGTCAGCGTTTAATGAGAGCGGGAGCGACTCGGAAAAAGGGAAAAAGTCCCTCCTTCCGTTTATCTAGCTGAGAAAACGAAAAAGAAAACAACTGTTGCATCCGACGCGTCAGAGAAAGAAACAGCGAGACGGGGCTGCATTTCACAGACTTCACTCCGAGCGAAAAAATGTTTGCTTTAACGCTTGCAGTGTCGCCAATGGACGGAATGTTGGGGAAATGACAGAGCGATCTCGTCGCTGCTTAACGAGATTCGCTTCGATGGAATGAATATCCCTTCTGACACTTCTGTTTTGGAAAATTAACGTTAGTCAAATATACTGGACGGCTGAAAATTTTTAATTAAATTAAAAATGTATCAAATGGCATCCACTTTTGATAAGTGAAGGTGTGGTTCTACAGCGACAAGAATGATGTACCCGTATCATCTGTATGCAAGTTAAAGGAGAAGAACTTGCAACGAAACGGGAATGCAAGAGCGAATGATGTACCCACAAGGTTTGCCGATAGACATGACAAGGCGGAATAGAAATAACGATTGGACTACCAACACCATAAGCAAGTTCCAGGAATTGCCAGGGACGATCTGATGTCGTCTCATGATGGCAAATGGTCGTCTCAGTTTATGGCATTATAGGTACCGAAATACTAGACCAATTCTCCAGTGGCGATTCCTGGACCATTTTCCTACGTGTTGGGAAAACCCTTCGTCCTTTGTCGTTTCCATTGCGCCTAGTCGAGTCTGTCTGCAGACATTGTGGGTACACCATTAACTTTTGAATTCCCGTTTCGATGCAAGATCTTCTTCTCCTCTAACTTACTTTAAGGATATCATTCCTTTTACACATACATCAGCGTTCGTCATTAAAGGCAAACTTCCCACATTTTTCGGACGACCCAATTGTTTCTCGCTGTTGTCTCTAGCGGGAATAGCGCCACCACTTCACCGCCATTCACCATTCGACGCCGCCACTATTTTATTTGAGGAATTATCGTATGCTACTCATATAGCATTTGAGATATTTTATTTCAGTTAAGTATGTAGCTTTGTTGATATTCTATAAACGTAAATTAGAACAATATTAATACCCGATGATACCGTGAATACGGCGCTTATTTCTATTCTTTCGTTGCGTTGGGTTGGAGGATGGTAATTCTTAATAGGTCAGAAAGTAATTAGAATCCATCTTATAAAATGATGACACATACTGCATGCGGCAAAGTGGTTACAGTGAAGCGCATCTCATGGCGACTTGCCCTAGACCCGTCTCCAGCTATCTCTGCGAGCCTTGTTTTGCCCTTTCGAGATAAATACTTGTTCAAATCGAATTCTATCGCGATCCATTTATACATCTCACCTTGCAGGTCTGGCGCATATCGATACATGATCTGCCTGTACAGCGTTCAGTAGATTTAAACCTCAAACACTCCACCAGTAGCTACCAAATTGTTTCTCTGTGCCAGAATCCTGTGAGAGGCAAAATTCCACATGAGCACAGCACTACTCGTTGAATAACGTATTTTACGGCATTTGATAAGAGTAGACAAAAATAAAAGCGGCTACTATTTAGCGTAATATAAATCCTAATAGATTTCGTGTTATAATAGTCATTAACTAGATTAAAATAAGATTCCCCCTGCTATAAATAGAAAGGCGGCTCGCAAGGTAAATCTAGGCCAATTAAAGATAAATATTTCCTCTATCCTGAACTGAAAAATAAACGAGGAATATACCATTAGTCAAGATACGGTACGGGAGTAATGGTATTTGATACCTCTTTTGTTTTCGCTAGTATTCTTAATAATACAGTAATTTCTATTTCGTCTTTTCTTAAGATCATCATGGTGTAGTTTGGTCTCTGCTAGGCAATATATTGCCGGCTGTATTGCTTTTACCTAAATCCTTAGTATTGCTCCTTGTAATAAGCATTTTTTTGCTTAATGTCAGGTTTTTTTTTACACCGCATTATTTCCCAAAATTCTGTTTGCTTTTTTCAGCTGCTGTTCTGTTGTTTTATTCGTCCTATTGCCGCTGGTAGGTCTTGTTCCTATGTCAATATTGTTTGAGTAAATGTTTTGTCATATGACGTTAATCACAGCAGCAAACAAAACTAAGCTGACCCCAATAAATATATGAGCGACACTTGAGATCAAGAAAATGATTAATTCAACGTGATACATTACTTTACAAGTTGTACAGTAAAAGGATTGTGTTGTGAAAAAATAGTTAATATTTTACATGGTGAACGGCCAATTACAGCTTTAGAAAAGTCAGTGATATGTTAGATAGTAAAATTAGTCAATTCCGGAATATCCTTTTTTTATCCGAAATACATTTTTGATAGGGCCCAAACATAACCTAGAAAGCAATAATGGGCTGCTTCCAATTAGTCTGCGGGATTTTCGATTTTTTGAGTACGCTTGTTCGAGGAATTCGTTAGTGGATTTCTTGTAAGCTTACGGATCATCGTAAATTTTGCAAAATAAAAACAGATTATAAAATATAAAGCTGAGAGATTATTCGACCTTTCTATAGGTGAACTATGTAAGATGGTCGCGGTTAGTCAGAAAAATACATCAAGGAATCTACTTTTTTATGTAAGCTACCTATTTTCTAAGTTATTTAAAAGCAATTTAGGTTTAAATGTATAACTTCATTTACATAAGTATTCATGGGTGTTACGTAAGGAGCATAAAGATGAGGTTACTCTAGATTCTATGAATAATGATTTATATCTTGGTAAAAAACGGCGGAAAAGAAGTACCGAGGTCATGGCAACGAAATCTCTCATGTCGATTGCTGTAGAATATGTAGTCTACGAAATAGAACAGTCTGAATAAAAATAATGACTTAAGATCAAACGATAAGATTTGAACGTCCAAGGGAAAACTATTAATCTTCATAGTTTTGATGGTTAGCACACTGAAATTTTAGGAATACTATTCCCAATGGTATTCCATTATACACTTAGGGGCCACAGCGCAGAATCCGGTTAGGAAATGTAACTCATCGTAGGTACTCGAGCGCTTGCTATCTATTCCCAACAGTAAACACCCAGAAGGTGACCTGCAAACCCATGAACACTCCATGCTCTGATTAAAATGTAACATCGAGCCGAATTTAGACAGTAAAACGCTGTTCAAGGCGAGTAATTACTTAAAGTAATTGGATGTTTACTAGAATATAACTTTCCGGATATTTATGTATAAAGGTTTGGAAAGGTCTCGCCAGCTACAAATTATTACATATTAAGATTAAAGACAGAAGGGCAGAGAAAAAGTACTAAATATTCCAAGTGTAGGCAGACATGCAGGTTGTAACTAAAACAAATATGTATGATTATCAAAATATTGATTAAATGATGGCAAAATCAGATATTACCAGCTTGATTTAATTTTATTGATGGAATTATATGAAAATTATTGTTTTAAAAACGAAATATCGTTCAAGTTTTTCTATTTTAAATTCCTCTTGAAAAGAAATAAGCAATACAGGGACAACATTCTGTGACCTATCCCGTGTTCGCTATTCCGATCACGAAAATAACGAGAAATTTTCATGCTACGGTAAAATTTGTTATCAAATCAATGAGATTGCCGACAGTTAGATTTCGTTGAATCAAAATCAATTTAAAAGAGAGGACAAATTAACTTAAAATACCTCATCACTTGTTAGACCCTTTCCTACCTCCATTATTCAATTCAGGATGAGTGAATGGATCATCACTTTCGCTTTACAGCGATTCCAGCGATAAGACAGAGAAACAACTCAGGGTTTATTGATCCAATAAATATAAGTAAATAAATTTGAAACTGCAGCTTCAGATAAATCTTTACCGCGGTGATTTTATGATTTATCTGGCTAGTATTCATCATGTTTTCCTTACATCACAAGTTAAGATTGTTTAAAGAAATTTTATTAATTCATTATTACGTGTGATAAGTTTAGAAAGAGTTTTCGATTCAAATTCATTAGAAATAGAGGAATTTTAGATAAAGTACCAAAACAAACCATAGCACTAAAACTAAAACTAGTGTAGCAACTATATTCTTAGTGGAAATAAATGTATATAAAACTCCGTTCCAGACAACTATTCTCAGCTGTTCCGAAATTAGCAACTATTGTACATAGTTACGGATCTAGTTCGGGTGCGGTTGGTCGGAGGAAAGACGGTCGATCACTACCCTTCGCTAGACTTTTCGTCGCTGAAATATTTGGTCGGAAGACAATTTGTTCCTGAGATAACTCGTCGCGAGACTTTTCGTTGATGAGACTGCTAGTCAAAAGACAGCTTAGACAGACTACTTGTCGAAAAATAATGCATTAAATACTGACTACCTTTAAAAGGATCTTTGCTTCAAAAGTTACTTGTTTAACAATTCAGACCGAAAATATTTTCCAGAAGACTTGATAAATGTTCTTTACAATTTTGTTATAATGAGAATTTACTTAATAATTAGTACTGTATTACGTTTGTGTTATTCGTTTGAGATTTTTATTATATTACTATCAAATAAACAAGTCAGCGACACATGTACAGAGGAGCAAATGTCCGGGGCGCCAACTTCCATTCGCAATGTCCATGTGAGCATTCGTTCCTCAGCGGTTTTCTTAGTGTTGGCTGCTATAAATGTGCAGATTTGTCGTAATCATTTTCATAACGAACCACAAGTTTTTATTTAGTTATAGTGTAACGAAAAACAAAACAACTTTTTCAACCATAACGATAAATATTACTACTTGATACTATGATGAGTAATAATAATGAATGTCCAATTTATCATATCATAACAATTAATGTCTCATCGATAAGTTTATTACATTTATTACTATTTCCTTAAAATCATTCGTAAAAATCTGCTGACGCGACTATGATGAATGATAATGAATAATATTTAATTTATCACATCATAATAATTAATAACCCATCGATAAGGTTACTATAAATAATAATATTTCCTTAAAAGCATTCGTAAAAATCTGCTGATACGACTACGCTGTGTTATTATAGTGAATATTTCTCTTATTATATTATAGTGATATGTTTACCATAAATAATAACATTCCCTTCCATCGACGAGCTGAATCGGCAGTGAATAGTCTCTCGAGTAGTCTCTTCGACCAGCCGCCTTTCGACTAGTTGTCTCAGCGACGAATACTCTTCCGACCAAATATTTCAGCGACGAAAAGTCTAGGGACGGGTAGTCCCATCGACCGGCTGTACTTCGACCAGCTGCCACCAAACCAACAGATCTAGCAGTTTTTCGATCCTTAAACTCACATTAGGAATACCTGAAGTTTATTTGATCGTCCAATCTCTTTTCTAGAGTTTCTTTTCTGGAAACACCATATCTTAAAATGAAGTCAATACAACTAAATATAGATCTTTTAAAAAAATCTTTTACTTCACATGTAATCATAGAGGATGGGTGAAGTATAAACGCAGGCATTTCCTTCTCAATAAAACAACAACTACTTCATATACTGCTGAATAATGATACATATATTCTCCTTCAAAGAGCTAATGGATGAGTAAATAAAAAACGAAAAATTATATAATTTCAGTAATATGTGAATGAGGTCAAAAAAGAACAGAAGATGAGGTTAAAGCAGGGAGGAATCTACTCATAAAACGCAAGGGAACTACATTTTGGGCTTGAAGGAGGAATGAACGCTAGGGAAGGTAATGACAAAGGAGAAAAAAAGGTGAAAGATGTGGAACAAGTAGAGGAACGGTAAAAACGCTGGATACAGCACGCGGGTCGTAACTTTTGTCATTAGATGGAGGCAGATTTAATTCGGCTTTATGAAAGTGTGCGAAAGGGGTGGGAAATTAAAAATCTGCCGCCGGACAAAATTACATAAAATAAAATTCTACTACGAAAATTTTTTTCTCTCCGTGATGAAAAGATGTATTCTTTTATTCGGCAAGGCTTTCGATGCGTTGGAAACAATAGGATTTTAATTACTGCCAAGTTTCATAAAATTTTCTATCTCAAATTGACTGCCCAAAAGCTCGGGGTGTGTTGAAGGGCGAGAAATGCACTCTGGGAACGAGTTGTTAACTCTCCAGAGCGAATATATTTATGTCAGCGTTCGCCTTATTCAAAAATTTCTAATAAAAAAGTATAGGCTATGAAAACAGTATAGCTTAATTTTCCTTTCTTATAATAGGGAGCGAAAATGAAGCTTAGGTTTTTAATAACAGAGAAGAACCTTTTCGTAACTTTATTATCTTTCCGTATGGGGTTACATTTCACACGAATGGAATTCTCTACATTCACTCGCAACATTCATATCAATCCGTTATAAGGTGGGTCAGTTTTGTTAAAGTGAAAACGTTTTCCATCGCAGTCAGATGATGCTCCAAAATACTATATTTTATAGCATGTTAAACAAACATTTGGTAGAGCTAGATGCATACAGATGATTGATGTACGAGAGTGAACCAAAAGTTTTGCTGTAGCAGCAAATTAATTAGAGTACCTATTCGGAATGGGAGGATCCGTCTTCGAATCTCGGCTATGGCACACTATTTCTCGTTCCGTCTTCCTATAGTATTGTAAGCCGTAAATGCACCACCCTTAACAACTCTTGTGTTGAATCATTAAGTTATCATACATAATTATACTATATATATCATTAGAGTTAGAGAAAAGCTCCAAATAGCCGTTGTTGGCAAGCAAACTAACCGTTGAAGAATTCCCACCAGCAGGGGTTGGGGTTCTCAGTGGTCGCGCTTTGCAAGTATCACACAGAGAACGTGTTCCTTTACCTTATAGATTATATATGTCATGTTTTTATTTATTAATGTATTCATATACCCGCCGCTAATTGCAGATGGGACTAGACTAAGGTTAAGTAACATCACTCTCTAACCTTTTCAGCGCATCTACCTTCAATAGGCTTCATAATACCAAACTTCTTATTCACAAATATTTAGGATTTGTCAGCTCCACTTTAACTTATTTGTAAAAGCGATTCCGAGATGTTCAACTGTGTCGACTACATTTATACTCATTCCACTAACTTTGTACGCAAAATTCTGACGCAATTGTTTCCTTTCGAAGTGTATTTACTTACACTGATATCTAGTAACCATTTTTTGCACGACCTTTGAATATGAACTAATCTAATCAGCAGTCTCATTACTATTATATTTCACAGACACTATAAATAATAAGTTTCCGTCCCTGATGCATGTTGTCGGTTGCCTTTGCGCGAAATAATAACAATTGAGAATCAAAATGCTACTGAAACAAGGATTTCTGTACGATTCCAGTCATTGTAAACTCTTAGGGCTCCAATGAAAAGCATGCTTTCTATTCTTGAAGCACATAGACGTGACTAAAATTTATCCGCGAAAATCAAACACTCCCTCGACGGCTAAACCTAAATACATCAAAACAAATAAGATCATAAAAGGGGGCAATTTTCAGCCGAAATACAATTGAGAGGGAAATTTGGAGAGTGACATCGAGATAAGATATCGCTTCTCGGCCTAATGGCTAACAACAAAGTATAGTGACAGCAAGATAATAATTGTTTGCAATAAAATTCAAATAGAATCGACCGTTAGAGCAGGCGACCAACGGAAGAAAAGAAAGACGAAAGTGTATATTGAAAGAAAACGTGGAATAATTCAACCGGAAATGAGAAGGAAGAGAAAAGAAACACGACGGAAAGGATTAAATCCCGACGGAGGAGAGAAGGAAAGTTTAGAGACTAAAAAATCAACAGGGAGAGAGAAATGAAAGCGGCGCTAAAAAGCTAAAAAGAGAAACCGAGCCATTAAAAAAGGAGGACCTAGGATGGAACAGTGCGGGAATAAAACAAAAATTAGTGATTGCCGAGGGGATAAACGGAAAATGAGACTGAAGAGGAAAAAAACAAGGTGGAGAGGCAATAACCGAGGTGGGTAGAGAGAAAGAGGCGAGTAAATGAGCAAGGAACGGGTGGAATAAAGGCTTTAAGAGAGGAGTTAAGGGAAAAACGGCGTAAAAAGTCGGAGCTCCGAAGAGGAAATGGAAACGGAAGCTGAAAGTTAGGCAGTAAAGCGAAGGAGGAGAGGAAAGATCGAGAAGAATGATCAAAGGAGGAATAGCGGGTTGGAAAATTGGAGACATGAGAAGAGGGCCCTCGTGAGGTTTCTTGAAATGGAAAAGTAGAGATAAAGGAGGGTGGAGCGCGCAATAGGGTTTTGTCGAAAAAAAAAAAACGGAAGTGCGAGGCACACGAGAGAAACTGAAGAGGACGGGAACGGGAGATATGTCAAAGGAAAGGAGTGGCTTTAGGATGGCGACCTCCAGTGCATAGAAGACAAAAGGAGAGAGAATGCAAGCTCACGAAACTCCCTCCGTACCCACTCCTTAAATCCAGCGTGGACATGGGGAGTCTGAGAAAGAATGAAAAAAAAATCTTATCAACTCGACGGCGTCGTACCCATTTTAAAATTCTTGCTACGAGGGCAACCTCATCATCTAGGGGGGAAAAGAGATAAGGGGTAATGGTTTCCTCAAGAAGGGAAAAATTTCTCCTTGATCTTTTACGCGGTTTGTCAAGGCTGTGGGAATTAAAAATTTCGAATGCCGCCAAAGTTTCCACGAAATGGAGGAGTAAATTTACTCCCTTGACATGATTGTGGAAAATTTTATGACTGATCTTCCTAGAAAGGGGAGAGTCCTACTGGACTTCCACCATCGAAAAGGAGGTCACGCGCTTCCTTATACATANATTTCGAATGCCGCCAAAGTTTCCACGAAATGGAGGAGTAAATTTACTCCCTTGACATGATTGTGGAAAATTTTATGACTGATCTTCCTAGAAAGGGGAGAGTCCTACTGGACTTCCACCATCGAAAAGGAGGTCACGCGCTTCCTTATACATATCCATTTCTTCCTTATATGTATTTTATTACATTATTTCATTAAAATTATTTTATAATAATAATAATCATCTTTAATTGGGCGAGACTGAGACTAAAATTCTTCTCTTCCATAAAACCCATCATCCATGAACGGTTTTCATAAAATGACAATTCCTACCACGAGAAATCTACAAAATACTTCGATATAATAACAAGGAAATTTTCTAAATGAATATTATTTTCTAAATAAATTTCGTAGGGATATTCAGCAATATTATCTTCCTATATCCTTCTACGTATCGACCAGACTTGCCAATTTTTAAAGGTTCGTTCGAGGAGAGGAAACACGGTGAACATTGGTGGAAACGCCACTTTTTTCGGTGAATATGGGAAGTTTATTGAAGAGAAGAGCAAAAGGAAAACAAATGTTCCTTTAGCAGAGGTCAAAGAAAAACTTTTTCCGACGTTTGGAGAATATTAAATTAATAAGCCAAATTAGTGAGTAATTACTTTCATAATAAGGAAATAGATTTCCTTAAGCCGAATCATTTCTGTAATTATTTAAGTCAGAGTAACAAATATTCATGTTACTGACAACTAGATTTTCTATTCTTGTAAGAATTTNTTTATCAGCCTCAACTTTGTGTTAGTTTTCCACCCTGAATAATGATTATTTATTTATTCATAGGATTCGAATAAAACAGCCAGGAATGGTCTATTCCATTGAATTATAACAATCATAGCAATATCAAAACTTAATACTTAAAAATTCTAAAACAAAAAATAACAATACGATAACAATACATTAAGATGTATAAACATATTAAAGGAATGAAAATAACCACAAAACAAAAAAAAACAAGAACAAACAAAAAAGAGAATTAGCAAAGTTAATTTACGGAAGATAGGAATGCATCGATAGCGGAAAAAAGTCCGAATAGGGGTTGTAGGACAGGAGGGAGTTGAAAAGTTGTGGGATACTGCAGGACATTTCAAAAGCAATTCAAACGTAAACTGCATACGGATATCAAATTCGTGCTGACAGCTGAATCATTACTCTAACGGAAGTTGAAATAAAATTGATGATGGAGATTGGGATTCAAACCGAAACAGAAGGCTCAAAGGGGGGAAACCATTCCTTTATTTACGCTAATCTTGAAGGCGCTAAGTTCACAGAACATTCTCAAATCATGATATCTTCTTGAAGTTTATGTATTTCAGCAAATTCACTGAACTACCATTCATGGAAAATCGTGGACGGAAAAAAATGAATTGCTATCGGCGAGAGTGGCGCCTCAGTGGAATTCGAGCACTTATTCACCCATCCGTGCAAACATACTGGTATTTCGTTTTTCAACCTCTATGTATAAAAGGGTCTTACGATTGACTCGACTTAAGGGAACCGCTCCTTTCCCTTCGAATCGATTATTAATCCTTGTCTGTATTCGACATCGAATGGAATTGCTATGCTTCGCGGGTTCCCGATGCGTCAAAATTTAAGAGAGGAATTTTAGATATTACAAAGATACTCGAGCAAAGCCAACGAGACCTGATTTCATCCGGGTTCATTCAAAACATCACCATGGTTCTACTGAAGGGTAAAATCCTCGATATTGGGGAGATTTAAAGCTATTACCGGCTCTTTTCATGACATCGCTGGCAGCAGAAATAGAGTAGAGCGACTACTCTATTTCCGTCCCAGTGCTACGGTATTTATGAGTTCGATGAAGATTACATCGCTGAGTTAGAGGATGCTTTTTCAGCCACGATTTGCCAGAAGATAACTGCGGGAGAACCAAAGAGAAAACGAAGCTAAAATGATAATGGTGGCTCGGAAAATCGCATTATATACTTCCATGGCCTCCAAGGTTGTTAGAGATGCGCAATTATCGACGCAAAATTGCAAAACAAAACAATGCGTCTGAGCGCTAAAATAAAAGGCCTCCGTCGTAAACTCGAAATATCAATAAACGAAACAACGGCGAAATTACGGGAACGGCGTTCGTTTGGGGGGCGAACAAGCGGGGCTCGTTTCAGTTTGCGATTACGCGGTTCATTTTTTCCTTGATCGTGGAGGCGACCGGTACTATTCCGAAGTACGGATGCAGCCAGGATTAGCCAGATGGCAGCACGAAAACATACGGTTATTTTCTCTTTGCCCATTTCCGCATTGGGGATGTTTTTAAAGCTTGTCAATAATGAGTTGATTGTCTTCCTTTTCATGAGTGAAATTTAGGGTGAAAGGAAGGGAGTGATCATTGATTTTTAATAACGTACCGCCAATCACCTGATTTTTCGAAATTATTGGTAATACGGGGAAGAAAAGTACAAAAAACCAATCCCAACATGTTCCACGATGTGAAATTCAGGGGGACTGCTAATTGGAACAGGAGTAGTTTGTAATTTGGCGACTGAAGCAAAAGGTATGTGTAAGAATAGGGTAGCGTGCTAGATAGAGTGCTGTGAGTGAACGAGGCAGATAACGTGCTCACCGCGATTAGGAGTAGCGATTTCATACACATGTATAGTAAGGGTCGCTGAGTCATTTTTAAAACAACTGGCCAAAAAATTTAAGTACAAATATACACGGAAACTATTATAATTATTTCTCTAACGTAAATAGGAGCCCCCAATTATATCCGTTTTAATGATTTAAACCATCTTAGACACAAAGGAATAACACAAATACCCGTACTCAGAAAAACCCGGCTAGCCGGGACTCGACCCGGGACCTCAGCGTTAGAAAGCTGCTCTCTAACCATTCTGCCACCAAGGTCGGCATGCTCGGCAATATTAATTACGACAAACAATACTTACTTCGAAATTGGCATTGTATAATTGTTTCCTCTCCACGTCTTTAATCAAGACAAACAGTTTTTAAGTTACGAGGTCAACATCAGGTCTTCAAGCCACCAGCCAAGAGTCTTTGTAGGACAATGTACGGATAAAAATTGGATGAAGTAAACAAACCATTCCCTAGATGCAAAGGATATTGATATTTTTCATTAATAAAATTATTTATTTCCAAAATGTGAAAGCTGATACAGATACATTAACTATCCTGTGAAAAATGACAGGAGTTAATCTAACTTCTTCGAAAATGTAAAATACTTATTGTACTCGTATAACTCTGATCCATCTCAGTAAAATGTGTGAACTGTAAGTCAACAAACCTCTAATTTTTCTCTTATTTATAATATATGTACAACGCTAATGCGCTAGAGGGTAAACCACTCATACAATCTTCCAAGGAAGATCTTGAGTTCTATCACCAGGGTCCGATTAAGCCAGCAATTCGCTAGAAGGTTTCATAGATATTGGATGAATTTCCAGTAGAATTTCTAGTCTGTATTTCTAATCTGTATTATATATATGAAGGTGTATCTTATTATTTATAATCGTGAAATTGACATAAAGGGTTATATTTTTCAGTTTTTATCAAAAATATTATTAAATTAATAAAATAGAAAAACTGTCATCTTTTCGCTCTAATATTATTCCCTGTATATACATACAAGATAATGCTATGAACATCGTGAACATTCTGCTTCCAAGTTTCGCGGGCTTTTCCCCATGTTACATATAAATTCATATAAAGTAAATCGCTAAGTTGTAGAAAACGTAAATTAATACTTGCGAAAACTCTTACCAAGAGCTTCTTTAGAGACCAAGTTAGCTTTTTTACATCCCACATAGAGAGTAAGTTGTTTTTACAAAATCAATAATAATTTTTTATCTTGTGACGGAAAAAAATTTAAACTTTGTATTTGAGTTAAAAATTAATATTCTAATACCATAAAAAATTCTTGTTTCCATTGAATAAATATTGACCTAGAAATAAAATTTTTAGGATGCTCAGGAGCGCGAAAAACGGGTGTTTTTTTCGGTCCGCCTTTGTTAATATGCCAAACAGACACAAAAGAATTTTTTAGCATTTTACGGTCGAATTCAGGACAAAACAATCGAACATTTGGCGCAATTTATTTTTCATTGGTATCTCTAGTTTGCCTTTTACTCAACTCCTAACTCGAATATCAATAATGAAATATCAAACTGTAGATGACAAGTTTACTAAGGAAAAGGGTGTATCCAATACTCAGTAAAATTCAAGGTATTGATGTGGTTAGAGTGTAAAATAATGTGCTAGCAATATTAGAATTAAAGAGATACCGCAAAGGTTGAAAAATAGTAGGAGATATATTGGAATGGTATGAAGATTCAGGTCTCTAGATGAGAAGAGAATACATTATCGTAGAGATGTCAATGATTAAGTCGGAGAGTTAGAGAGAAAGATCAATGGGTAGAAAAAATATTTAAGTAACTGACAAGCTTATAGTGGATGATAAGATTTATCGTGGATTTAATAGAGAAGCAGAAAAGGGGGTAGAATGTTAACTCTGTATGGCATGTAATCATGAAAACTGTTGGAAAATTTTACGATAATCATGCGATATATTAATAGACCTATTTCAGTAACTTAATACCTGAAAAAGGATAGTCCACTATTTTTGTAATTCATGGAATTATGCTATATAACGTGGCACGGTATATTTTCTTATGCATAAAAAGAATTTAAAGGGACCAAAACATCGTTTTATTTAATTTCCACGGAATTATGCGCCTTAAAATTCCATGCGACCGAAAAATTACGAAATTTACTGGAAGTAAGGATGGTTAAATTTAAAATGGAAATGGAACAACTCATAAATTCGTCCCATAAAGTTACTTCGTTGGATTTCCTCTTGTAAACGAATTTCACGAGTTACGAATTTTTTCCTTTTACAACAGCTTAATAATATAAAACCTACTTCTGAGCTAATGAATTTAGAAACGAACTTTCAGAGCGTCGCAATAATTGTCACTCAGGACGTAGTTTTAAACGAAAGAAGCCGTGAAGTTATCTTTAACGCTCTTATTTCCACTCTGTTGACAGTTCAACTCAGGAACGGCAATGGAATTCTGCAGAAACTTTCCTTTATCTCATTAATTACAAATTTCGCTGTCTCAAGGACACTTATCAACTATAATATAACTTTATTCAACAGTCGACAACGCTATGTACAAGAATTCTTCTCAAGTGCGAGCAGAAATTACATTATGGTATGAATCAAGGTCCAGCATACTTCCTTAGCTTTCTGACATTCACGAGGAAAACTTGCTGTGCTTAGGATCTATTACAAATTTGTCTTGACAGAGCTAGAGATATTTTGCCCTCATTTAACCTTAATTGGCATAAATTAGCTTTAGTTACTTTACAGGAGCATTCTGACTTTTGCGGATGATACTTACAGAGTTGCCTCGTGAAGTTCAAAACCCGCGAGCAAGTAGTTTGGAATAGCAATTACGCAGGCCAAATTTTTAATTTAATTGAGTTTAAGCTTACATGCCAGTAATCTTTTAGAATACTGGTTGATCCTCTTGACGAGAGAAGATGGCAAGTGTGCAAGGCCATTCATGTACTAAAGGGAGCCCGGCTGCAAAGCAATTGAGTAAACTTATAAAATTCATATTCATTATCACTTGCATGCCCAAATATGTTACCGACTAAAATTTGATTACGGTAAGCCGAAACCATATGCATGATAATATTCTGTTTAAATTGAGTTTACGAATATTTTGAAGTCGCATATTTTCAGAAACCATTCCTCAGATAATGAGTATTTTTTGCATAAAAATTTGATGCTATCCACGGATAACCTGGCCCGCAAGCTCTGAATTGCGTGCTAAGTTGCCGTTATAACTCAAGTTAAAAATTAAAAAAAAAATACACGGAAAATTTTTCAGATTGGAATGCAAAAGAATGCGATTTTGATAATATAGCGATATGATAACTCACAGAAAGGGCCAAAAATCTCCATATCTGGTCAACTACTAAAAGCCACAATCAACAAAAATGGTCTTAGTTGTCGAGGTGCCCATAAAGTTAATTCTACTGTTATGAAATATTGCATGTATAGAAAAATGAATCGAAAGACCCGAAGGAAAGAAAGGAAGCTGGAGCGGTAAAACAACTCAAAAGAAAGAATTGAGAAAAGGGCGCTGCAATAGGATGAATGCAAAGAAAATAACAAATTATGAAATAAGATAAAGGATAAAATTAAATACATTTAACGGGATGGGAGACTGTTATAACTTATGTAACAGTGAACCCTGGAGGGTTTAAAATGGCATAAGAGAAGGTTAATTTAATTATTTATAAGATTAAATAAAATTTAATCGTGCACTATAATACCACATATATAATTTACATATTTAATAGTTAATTAATATTTCAGTTAGTAATAGTTGAAGTCATATCATATTATGTAGTCAAAAACAAAACAAAAGATTATAAAAATGCAATGGAAAAATGATATCATCTTAAATACCTTCCTTGATATTTAAGTATTAAGGACCGAAACACATCAAATGCCCCTGAATTTAAAATTCAAACGTTTAGTTTCCGGTTTTCTCACAGCTTAATAGAAAATCTAACTGATTTCATATTCTTCTCGATAATTTTCGGTAAGAAGTCAGGTTGTTTGACGCAGCTCGTCTTAGGAATTAGCGGTGACTTTGAAAGTCCAACGAAGACGCAATATTTGCGTTTCTTAGCCTCTAAGTTAAAGATAGGATAGGTTTAGGGAATACTCCATAAGCGCAGCACAAGCGATAAAAAGACAGTGATGTAAAACTTTCGGTCAGTTTGCAGAGCATATATTAATTCCTTTACGTACCTTTTTATCTTTGATTAATTATCTTCGTAAATAATCTTTACTCGGATAATTTTGGATGTATACATCTAGATAAACACCCTACAAGCCGCCTTTCGGGTGTGACAGGGGGAAAAGTTTTGTCACCATATTATTGCGGAACATTCCACATTATATGAAAAGTAGTCTGTTATCTTCGTTATGTCTTTCCACTACGTCACCTTCAAACATTGATTTCATCAAACTGTATCGTATTTTATTTCTTTTAGTGCGAGTTCGAGAGTCCCGAGTTTACACAGTATGCAACTTAGAAAACTTAGTATTCCTATGCTCACAGAGAGAACCACTGAGTCATTTTTTTAATGCTAGCAATTAGGAGAGCAAAAACTTCCCTTCTCTCATTTTGGAGATACCTCATTATTTCGCTTTAACCCTTTGACGTTCTGCCGCAGATGGGTGGTAGACAGGCTGAAACATCAACCATTTAAAAATAATTTAATTAATTCCATAAAATCCTAAAACATAACTAAGTTGGATTTTCTATAATTTTCGAGGATACTGCTACGCATCCGTCAGGTGGATAGGGACCATGCCGTAGCCTATTTCATAAGTCAGTTAACAGTTAAATTGAATATTGAGATTTTACGGAAGTTTCCGCTATTCCATCATTATTACGATAGGAAAAATCGAGGTACCACAAAGAACATTCACTAAAAATGAAACTAAAAGCGTCAAAACTTTTAAAAATTCTACAAATCGACCCTCAAGCCAAAATTAAACCAACTAGAATCCTCGAAAACTCTCCAAACTTGGGAGAATGGGCAAATATTTTGAGTTGTAACATCATCTCTCTAGTTATTGTGATACTCAATACCGCTGAAATACTGTTATGAAGCTCGATTTTGGAAGTGAAGCTAGCAAAAAGTATATTTTCCTTAATAAAGGGTGAAAAAGGAAGCCTGTAAAATAATCGTGTATTTAAATTGCGTTTGCAGACAGAGTGCTTCATTTATTTATTGAAATTGACAGATGGAGCAAAATTTTAATCTTACCTACAGCAAATAGTGAAGAGGGACTTACATGTGCATTTATTTTACTTAGAGCAAAGTACGGCTGAATTTTATTTGGACAAATTAAAAAGCGTGGAATTTCAATGAGGATCATTGATTTATGCAACGTCAAATTGAAATTGCATGGTGAGAATAAATTCTCGATTTGAGGTTTCATGCCGTCACTGCGACAGATGTATCGCCGCCCTGAGGGAGTTGTCCCCCACGTGAATTGACAGTTACGGGATTAAAAGGGGAAAAATGTCCGAAATGACCGCCCAGAGGGCCTTTTTCCCAAATGTGCGAGAAATTTCGGTTATCATCATTTCCACTCGGACTGAGCTCGCATCGAAACGGTTTGGCTACGTTAAGGAAAACATGGAGAGCTAATTCTGTTTTTTCCCCGCTCATCCGGAAGTTTCAACCCTTTATGGCGAGGGCTTGAAGTTTACGATTTTTCGACCGATAATAATGAGGAAGTGAGCGAGGACTTAAGATCACGATTTATGAACGCATACATTCACGAAATCGCTCTTTATTCTTTTTGGTTAAGGTTTCCTTTGATAAATTCAGACGTGACCTTACGGATAGCTACGATTTTGACGGTTAAATAACCTTGTACGCACTATCCACACTGGAAAAGAAGTAAGGTCATACTTTTACGAACACAAATTGCAGAAAAATGATGAACTTCGGCTATATTTATATATATTAAAGGCTATATTCGGCTATATTTATTAAAGCTATATTTATTAAAGCTATATTTATTGCTTTTAAGAACTTGGGAAAGGCGTTTGATTGTGTGAACTAGACCTCTCTGATGATAGTTACATAGATAGACTATACCTTTCCGCAAAATAGTTACATGGATGGAAAGAGCAATGAGAAAGAGGTAAGCCATAGCTAAAACATATTAAGGAAATTAAGAAGGATGTGGGGGTGGGATAGTATGAAGATCAAGAATAGAACCGTAATATATTTCGATTCGGTTCAATGAAAAAACCGAATATTTGTTCAGTTTCGATTTTCTTCCGTCTCACAGTCAAACCGGTTAGAACAGGTACTTTTTAAACATGAACCATTCAAATACGTCATCAACGAAGTAAAAGTTAATTTCAATGTGTAGAATTTTAAAAATATAATTAATTGAATATCATTTTAGAAAGAAAGTTAAAATAAAGAAATAATGAACAAAATACTATATGGGATAAAATTCAAAGTTAAGTTTACAAAGATAATTCTGTGTTTAATGCTATGGTTACCGCGTGGATATACATCCACACTCTTTTTTGAGGACAATCTAGTCAGTTTTTGTGTATGTGTTATTTACACTGTTTAATTTCTATGTTTGCATATACCACATTTATATTCAAAAGTGAACCTTTTTCCGTCGACTTGATCTCAAAATGATGAAGCGAAAAAAGTGCCTTTCCTTGAGTAAACAGTTATTCTTACTTGTCATTAGTTACATAAACTGAATAGTATTTTCTTGAGAGACTATATCGTCTAGCAATCAATAAAATTCGCAGTCATAAAAGGAGGCAATTAATGAAACATTGCAGATTTCAATTCACAACACAAATATCCCGACAAAGTAGAGGCTGAAGCGCACATTTTTATGGCACTGAGGCAGTCGAGAACCGCCTTTTGAACGTTTATTATTTATATTGATGGCTTCAAAATATTAGCATATTAAAAGCCAAGGTCCCTTTTTTGGGACGCATTTAAAGGGCTTTAAAACAATGAACATTATAAATAAGTTGTTACTTTTTTATTTAACGATTTTTTATATATTTTAACTATTGCGTGAAAATAAATAAAAAGTATTTGGAAATTGACCCTGGAGGACCTCAAATGTTCATAATTTCAGCGTACCTCCTTGTGGCTCACGTGATCGCCTTCAGCCTTACTCTGAAAGCGATTATAAATGGGTTTGTTGATGAAAAATCTTAAGCAGATTTTAAGGCATCCCAAACTAACAATTACATTTTTAAGATAAGATATTAAGTAATTATTATGATTTAATTAATCTTATTAAAATGTTACGATTAAGCCTTAGTTTAATACAGTATCCTTTTAATGGCTGTAGAAGTTTGGAAAGATCAATATTTTTCAAGAAAACAACATGTTTGGATTCCGCTCTTTAATGGATAAACGAAAAACAGAGAAATTCAATATTACATCTACATAAATACCCAACAAGCCAACTTCCGAGGTGTGGCAAGGGGTGTAAACACCAAGCGTTCGTGTTACCACTTTAGCTTACTGTTGTCGAGTATCGTTCGCTGAAAGAATGAGTCCCTAAAACGACTTGTCCCCTCGCATCTATTTCTCTTTTTTTACGCACATTCTCGGATCGGCCAAAGTAGCAGGGGGTCACAATACCGGTTACGTCTTCCGCAAGTGTACCTTCTCTGAATTTATCAAGCAATCGCAGCCTAACTAATCTTTCTTTCGAGAACTCACAACCGGCGTCTGAGAGCATTTGCGTAACGCTTGCTTTTCTATCGTAGCACTTTTTAAAGCTGGTCGTTGGGCGTTGCACACCCAGGATATTTTATCTTTGTTTTTATTAGACGCAACTTTTATTTTTAAATACATTTTCTTAATATCTAATTTTGCTGTTTATATTATACACCTAACATTTTTATTTAGATACTTTATTAACTCATGTAAATAATATGTATGCATCGACATCAACCATCCGAAGTATCTACAATCTAAATTCTGGTAGATATTTTACTCTGGCAGTTATCACAATAAATATTTGAATGTTTTTAACACATGTAAATATCACAGAATGAACACTTGGACTTAGTTTCTCGATCCTTATCCTTGCATGTTTGGCATCGGAAATATTTTTCTTTCCTTTGGCAGTTAGAATACTTCTCCAATTGCGCTTACTTCCTTAACATTTGGAGACGCGTATTTACTACATGTGGATGAAAGATTACGTTTGCATCGAAGACCTTATTGCTTGGAAGTAAACCATCTGCCAAAGATTTCAACTTTGCTTACTCATTTTCCTCCTGGACCTAGTTATACTACAACCTGAGTCTGAGAGCGATTGCGTAACGCTTGCTTTTCTATCGTGGCAGTTTTTAACAATTTGTATCGCCTTGCGCTGCACTTTCTCGAGTTCGCAGGTACACGTTTCATCCGCTGGATCCCATACACCCGCCGCATATTCCAGCTGCGGCCTGACCTAGGTAAAATAACATCGCTGTCAAACCTTTTCAACGCATATACCTATGATGCTTTACAAAACTGAGTTTTTCAGTTGCTCTACCGCAGATTTTTCAGATATAAGTGTGTAAGTTATTCGGAACCGTGATTCCAATATGGAACTCCTACTCGCCACAAATAACCTTGTACAAAGTTAGATAAAAAATTAATAAATGCTTGAAGTTTACGATTTTTCGACCGATAATAATGAGGAAGTGAGCGAGGACTTAAGATCACGATTTATGAACGCATACATTCACGAAATCGCTCNTATACCTATGATGCTTTACAAAACTGAGTTTTTCAGTTGCTCTACCGCAGATTTTTCAGATATAAGTGTGTAAGTTATTCGGAACCGTGATTCCAATATGGAACTCCTACTCGCCACAAATAACCTTGTACAAAGTTAGATAAAAAATTAATAAATTTAAAAAAATGGTTGTGCAATCCCATAAAGCCACGCCCAACGTCGTTCATTTTATTTTAACGCAAAACCAAATAAACGCGCAAAGTCGCAATCAACCGCGTAAGACCTAAGGGAGTAAATACCACCAAATTAGTATTTAAAGTTATTTTCTGACGTTCCGCCAAGGAGGAAGATATTTTCCGCCGACGGGCACCTTTTAAATGCTACGTACTCCGCATCAAAGAGACTTTATAATTTTAAAAATAGTTCCCGGGTTCTGTAGGGGCCTCACTCGAAATTTTTAAGGAAAATGGACCTTCATGGTCTTTCTCGTGCCTTTGAGATGAAAGAAAGGTCTTGGAATCTCGCTCCCTTTGTAACAGCATCCGGCTCCGTGGTGCCTGTGGACCCATTTCTCGACAACAGCGTATAATATATTAGCTGAAGTAACAGCATTTCGGGTCACGGCCGCCGATGACGTCATTAAATTCGAGACAAACTGCTCCATACGAAAAATCACCCGCATAATGAAATTTAATGCAGAAATTTCCCCGAAAGGTTTTTCCTCCCGACCTTTTTCAAAGTTAGACCGCGCCTTGATCACTAAAATGAACCAAAACTAACGTCAGAAACCGCTCTTTCGGAAGAAATTTCAAGGAGACCCCGTTAGCGACAAACGCATGCCGGAGGAGAAAAAACTTCCGTCGGAGTAATTTCGGGGCTGATATTTTTTCGCAATTTTTCACGCTTCGGCGGTAAGAGAGAAGAGCGGCTCCTCTTTCTTTGCCCTCTGAAAATTTTGCTTTGCGCAACAGCCGCCTCTGGAAAGATGAGAGACTACGAAAAAAGGAAGGATGAAGCTTAGCAAAAATATCAGGGGAGTGGCGGAGGAGGTGGAGGGAGTTTGACGACGTGGGAACCAACGCGTTGTTCGTGGCTAATTAGAGAAACTTAAAGGAAGAGAGAGGGAGGAGAAGAGGGCGAAAGGAGACGTCGGTAACCGCGAGGCTCACAAAGCAGTCCCCAATTGCCTCGGATGGTGAGTGGGCCTCGCGGAGGAACAGGTGTGAGTGAATGGGACGTGAAGAGATGGAGGGAAAGAGAGTGCTGCAGAGGAAGCGTCTCAAAGGGCGAAGAGGTTTAAGTGAAACAAAGAGAGATTTGCCTGCTTTCGCCTACCACGTGTTTTTTATCTCCCGAGGAAAGGTGGTGTTTTATCCATGTTGTGCTTACTATTATATCTTGATGAATGGAATATTTTCATTTGTCTTTCAGTACAGGATAGAGAAAAATTTACTTTTGCCTCAGAGTGGTTTGTGAATTTGATGATACGAAGCTATTTCATTAAGTTATTGAATAGTGGCATATCCTAATAAAGTCATATTCAAGATGGTAAAGAAACAACACTTCGTGTGCTCCGCAGTTGAATACAGCATTACTCCACAATAGAGTACGAACTGCCGTTTCTTTCCTATCTCAGTATGGCATTCCACGAAGTCCAGACGTTGTAATATAATTTCAAAGTCATACTCGATCGATCTACCGAATGTTATTCGTAAGGTCATTGTGCTACACTTACTGAAGACTGGATTTTGTTCTGTTGTACTGCACTGTACTGAGAATTGGATTCGTAGTATTTGGGATTTCGAGGAAAGCAAGAGTAAATTACTACACTCCTCCTCTTACCTAATAAGCCTTATTCCCTCTAAAAAACAATCAGGTTCTAATAGTTGAATGAAAGTTCAAACCTGCCTTGCTACTAAATTCTTCAGACTTACTGTCAACTTTACAAATTACTTCCTTTCCCGCCTTAAAGAAGATATATATTATCACTTTGCGAGATAATCTAGACTATGATTATCCTATTTTGTTTAAAGCAGAAAAGAAAATATCGCGTATGAAAGGCCTCTGGCTTCCCACTTCCCAAAGACAAAACGTTTTAAAAAACTAATGAGTTAAACAAGCAAAGCAGAAAATTTGAAATACATCTGGATTCGTTTGGATAATTTTGTTCTCAATGAAATTTATTTGGATATCAACGGATAACTTCCAAAACTAAATCTTTGCATCAGTAATTACGCGAAATAATGATTATCAATGATGCATCAACGAGAAGCCGGCAATAAAAATACAAAATGAAGTACTAATTATATAAATTTCCGAGTACCCTTAACAAACATTTCTTTGCTGCACAATTAAGGAGAGGTTCAAACTGTAACAACACACGTATACATACTATCATGCCCTAATCAGATTAAATCCGATACGGTGAGACTCGAACCCGGGACCTATCTAGCTACCAAGCTAAAAAAAAACTTCGCATGGCAGGGTTGTAATCCATTGATTCCTTTTTTTCAGTTCGATCTTTTATACGAGGCAGAAAATATGAATACTGGAATGAAATGATAAACCGAGGATATTAGAAATTACAAAACAACGATTCTTAAAAATCTCAGCGCATAATCGTGAAAAAGAGTATCTCGTGTATTCCATCCCAAAACTCAAGATAATTCTTCAACACTGCCTAATTACGACATCATCTTCATTTAGACAAATTATATTAAATGCTTAATAATGTGGTTTAGTGTCCCTGGAGGAGTAGGGGTTAAGGCTCTCGTCAGCCACGCAGAGGGCTGATGTTCAAACTCCAGATGCGGCCATTTCCCTGCAGGCATTTCTTGGGGAGGACACAGGTCGGTTCAGCCAGTTAAAATGAGGATCATATTTAGGAGGTAAATAACAAACGGTAGAAGAGTATTGCCGACCATTTACCTTTATTTCATACAGCTAGACTTAAGCCCCTGATCTGCCAATTCCCGAAGGTTTCTACGCTATGACAGGGAACTATTATTATTATGACGTATCTAATTCAAATGAAATGTAAATTTAATTCAAATTCCAACAAAAGAATGAATACAGTCCAATCAGGATGTGATCAGAGATCGCGAATTCCATCAAATTCCAAAATTAATTAGAATTTCGGAGACGTGATTAAAAAGGAGGATGAAAATTAAGAAGCTGAGCCATCGAAAAGAAATTACCAATTTTTGAGGAAATTCGAAATTGAGGAAAAAGTAGGGGGCTTGAATAAAAAGGAAGACTTATGTAAAGACATAAGAAAATTTGAACCTTCAAGTGCCGTTCAGAAAGAAAAATCAGCAGCAAAGGTCAGAGAGTAGGAGAAGCATTACTAATTCATATTAAAATAGCCATGCTGTTAAATGGGGCAGAATAAATGTTCATGTGTATACAATGCGACCTAATTAACGGCATATTTCATTAAGAGTTGTTTAAATAGGTGTTCGCTAGCCACATTGGGCAAGTGGCAGAATAATTATGTTATTCAGAATGATTCTCAGTGGAATTATGAATACTCATCACGTTTGGAAAATGAATACTGAGGAAGGATGGTCTAATTAGAAATTTCCCAAGCTATTTGCCATTGCGAAAGCTTAGAAAAGCGATTCCTTATATCTCGGAAACTGGAAGGGTATTTTTTGTACTGTTAACTATGGTTTATACCGGATGGAGAGAGGATTACCTGTGCACTAATGGTGCCAAACGTAGAAGACTTTCCAGAATTTTAGGATCGTTACTCGAAAATACCAATGTAGGATATGGAATATGACAACAACCGTATAAATATTAAACTCTTCCACCTCGATAAAAACTTTACGATAAGAATAAAACCCCTGAAAATTTGCATCCAGAATGAGTTATATTTAGGATTTAGTTTTAAATTAGGCCACATACCAGTTTTGTTTGGTTCGATTAAAGCTCCTCATAATCAATGAAATCAATGGGTCATTTTTATTAAAGCTCTGTATTCTATCACAAAATATTTATCTAGCAAGGGAAAATATATCGTGGGCACTTCTAATGAAACTTTCTTCGACTCAGCCACAATTTCATCACTATATTCTCTCTTCTATCCCATCCCCCTCTTAGCTTCAAGCAATTTGAGATTCCGAGAAATGGTACCTAACTTTGAATCGGTAATTTTCTCTTTCATTCAGTTTTCAGCAGAAACCGTAACTTTCCAAGAAAAGTTTTTGATGAATCCCAAAATGTATCTCATTTGCTTTCAGATACAAATCTTAAGGCGCGTTCTTTGTTTAATCGAGATTTGCCTAGTCACTTTGTAGGTGAGCAGGTGTTTGAAATTCTCTTTAATGGCATGAACCTTTTCTAGCTCGTTAAAAAAATCAAGAGCTGCAGTATTCTTTAAAGTAGAGAAAACGGATGTGATAATTTCAGATTTAATTTATATTTAACGGGGTTCTAGCGCGTACTCTGGGAGATGTTTCCATTTGCCTGGTTCACGTGTAAAATATTGAATAGATCTGAATATTTTCGTCACACAAATAAATTATCTCGAGAGTATCCCCGGAAAGACGGGAAAGTCTGACAGGACCAGGACTAGAAACTAGAATCTTCTTCTTTCTGGATGGATGCTTTAACCAACTAAGCTATCGGGCAAGAACATATTCCTACGCCGTTTTGGGAGACTTTGTAGGCAAAGGGCAAAGTGGTTTTGTTCGACTATACGGCATCATCTACGGCCAAAGTCTTCGTTGAGGAACCGTTCATACAAAGTGCTGGAAAGTACACGTCTTTATGTGTAAAGTCACCTTAACCATTTTCCTTCTATCTCTGGAGTGTTGAATAATATTGAAAAATCCGAAATGTTCAGACCTTTTCAAGATAAATTAGATAGAATTTTCAAGATAATTTTCTTGATAAAGTTCTTAAAGTTGGAGGGAATAATTGTGATGGTTTCCTATAGCTCTGTTGCGGTAGTAATGCTCAGGTTCATTGACGTCTACGACCATGAAAATTACTTAAGTCACCAATTGCGTATCACTTCAGCGAAAATTATTTAAGTCACCAATACTTTTAAACATTTTCGTCGAAGGAACGATTAAAAATATGAGGCTGTGATAATTATAATCAACGTGTTTTAAATCAATATGGGATATCATAATCAAAATTTGGTGACTTTATGATAGGATAAACAGAACTTCGTAGTTTTCCGCACATTAAAAAATGACTAGTTTTTCCAAAATGGTTTTTCTGAAATGGAGGCCTCAGATGTCTCAAAAGATATGTTGAAAGATCGATCGAGACGGGGACTCGAACCCAGATCCTCTCTCACATAGGACGTTTTGACTTCCGTTTATCGATTGGGGTTCTCAGGCATTGCTCAGTGAGCAAAGGTACACCATCGTTTTTCTTCTGGCGACCGTAAATTTTCACATTTAGATGCTACCCCTATCGGAAACTATCGTACTTGATAACATTTTTCCTATAAATAATAATATGTACACAAATTCTTTGCCTCGTGACAAAAAATTATCCGCTGAAATTTCCTACTATTTCCTGGTGTAGTACAAATGATTAAGTTTGAGCTGTTATAGAGGGAAACGAAAAGGAACAACCACAAAAACGAAACGGCACCTGGCGATTTTGTCTGCGATGATTTGGTCCGCTACGATTTGGCCCGCGGCGACTGTGTGCTACGATGATTTAGAAACGACACGCGATATATTGGATGTTGGGTAAGGCTGAAATTTGTCATAATTAATTGTTATTGTTATTGCTGGATAGAATGCAGAAATCTTAGAGGTAATTAACTATCAGTTAAACAAATATTAGAAGTATGCCTTCCTGGAATCAGAACGTGCATTACATTAATCATCTATTTTTATTTACATTATCATCTGTATGGAGCGTGCCATTTACATTAATCATCCATTTCGATTTCTCCCCACTGATATTTATCTCTGAAACAACACCTATTAATCTCCGGATGGGTATTTTCTGCGTTTTGTGACAATTTTACGTCCAGATAACAGTTTTCCTCCCCTATTGCACGCTCCGATTCTAGTAATTCTTAAGATTAACTTCTAAGATTTCTGCATTCTACCAAGCAATAACAATAACAATTAATTATGACAAATCTCAGCCTTGCCCAACAACCAATATATCGCGTGTCGTTACAAAATCATCGTAGCACCAAGTCGCCGCGGACTAAATCGTCGCGGACCAAATAGTCGTGGGACCAAATTGTCGTGGGACCAAGTCATAGCGGACCAAATTACCGGCTGCGGAACAAAACATGTGAGAAACGATATTCGAGATCACGGAAGGGAATCAGATGCAAGCCAGCTTTAACTTGGGAAAGACAGATAGTAAACATTCAGAGGGTTATGACAAACTCACGAAAAGTACTTCCCTTTTACCCTCTCTGATGAAGTGATTACTCCCACTTCCAAAGTACGCCGCAAAAATACACATAAATATAAAAGTATTACTCTCTAGTTTCAAGGCATCGGAGACATCTTTTTCTGAAAGGGAAGAATCTTCGCTAGAAAAGCGATTGGCTAAATTATCCACGTTGCAATCAAGCTCTGGAAAGTTTAAAATTTTATTTACCGTTCACTCGTCCCATTCGCGCGTTCTTTATTTATTTACGGTACTCAGGAGAGTCAAAGAGATCCCCACGAATCATCTGAACGAGAGAAATACGGCAGCGAATGGAAAGCTCCGAAAGGATTGAAAAGCTAACAACGCGAGCGTCGACACACAAGTCGCTCCACGGTTTTTGCGTTATTTTTTCCCCTTAATCATACGGAAACCAGCGGTTGCCCTCTCTGAAAGCTCACTCACTTCCTCTTTTATTTGCCATGTCTTTTCCACCACATTTTTCCTCGGCATCAAGCATTTGCTCCGCCACCCTAAACATCAACGGGGAAAAATCATTTCCACCTCTGTCGGATCTGAACGAGTTAAGTCGGCACATTTCCGGATAATTTTTTAACGATGGTTCTTCGCGTCAAACAAGTTTGAAAAGGAGTCTCCGTTTTGAACTCGATGTCAATGCGATGTAGATTGATTGAAGAAACGGGGAATGAAAACAAAAGCCGCTAATGATGAGTAAAACATAAAAGTTATATTAGAGGCTAAAAAAAACTCCGTAAGCCGTCTTTCGGCAAGCGGAATTCGCGCTTAGAGACAAACGAGAAGCTCCGGATTACCGATTTCTGGGAAATTTCTTTGTGGAGACCCCCTGAAGATGGAGGCTGTCTCTGAAACGATCATTTGGGACTTCCCAGAAATCAGTGATCCGGAGCTTCCCGTTTGTTCCTTAGCGCGGGTTCCGTTTGCCGAAAGACGGCTTACGGACAGTTCTTAACCTCTAATTCATAAACAGCCATGTTCCAACCTTCTTTTTCTTACATAAAAGTTATACATGAACCCTCATCCCCGACACCCTTGTTCTTATCACAAAAACTGATCGATAAAGAGGAAAATGACTTTATAGGAAGAATATGAAAGGAATACTCTTGAATAAGGATAAAGATGTAATTAATCTCTTGGAAATATTATGGAAAGAAAGGGGCTATAAGGGCTTTTGCACGTAAATTCAAATTCTTCTAAAGCGGCATGAGCTCTGGATACAAACTTGATCAAAGCAGCTGACTTGCAAGGGGGGGATCCGGGTTCGATTCCCAGTATTACCACTTTTTTCTTATGTCTGCTTTCTTTGGGAAATGTTACACTTAAATCATCTGAAGCTTGATCGAGATATAGTTACTTTGTAGTCAATTTGTTGAAACTTCTAATCAAACAAAGTTCTGGTGGGAATGTCTAATTTCTTTAGAGCAGGGGCCGGAAAATTGATTTTGGAAAGGGCTAAATCGTAAATATTTTAGGCTCGGAAGGTCAAGCGGCAAGTTCAAAGATAATATTAAATTATTATTTACTTCCGAGATAATATTAATAATAACTTAATTTACATGAGTAATTCTACTCATAGAGAAATAAAACCAATATTATCCGGCTCGCCGGATCAAAATCAGTCGGCGGGCCGGATTTCTCCACAGTTTGCCGACCCCTACTTTAGAGGATATTTCCTGGATCAGGATAACTGCTATGATGGAACTTAATTATTCGTAGCATATCGTTCTAGGAAAAACTCTTCCAGACGCGTTTGCCGCTCTGTAAGAGAAAACAGTTCAAGAGCATCGATACAAATATCATCATGTTAATTAGTATTGCACCATAATTGTGAAATTTGCGTAAATTTAGTATTGCTTTAAAACCAAAACAAAGGACTATGGAACGTACACTGATATAGCCAAACACAAAGTGTTATATCATTGAATAACTTTTTGCTAAAACATATATTACTTTAGAGCACATAATCATTTCCAACACTAAAAATGTGGCCCACAGAGAGTGATGCATTTGATATAATCATCGACTATTTCGGATTCCCATTCTGACGTCAAACTTATCGGGAGAATTATTCTCTCTCCGGATTGGAGTCCGAGACAGCGTCCGCTAAAAGAAGACGCGCTAATAGTTAACTAGAATTAAATGTTTTAAAATCAAAGTAAACAAGATAAACAAAGTAAACAAGTAAACAAACAAGAGAAAGAAAAGGCAGATTAACTATAAACTAGATGGAGAACTTATACCACAGGTAGATGAATGCAAATACTTAGGGGTCACATTAACGAAAAACTTGAACTGGGGGCCACATGTAAATAAAATTGCGTCGAAAGCACTAAAAACTCTTCACTTCGTAATGAGAAATTTGAAGGGAAGTAGCAAAGAAACGAAGGAATTAGGGTACAAATCGATAGTGAGGCCAATTTTAGAGTACGCAACCAATGTGTGGGATCCGCATGACAAATTAAATACTAGAAAAATTGAAAAAGTTCAAAGGAGGGCAGCAAGATATGTATTGGGTAGGCACAAGAAGACGGACAGCGTAAGTGAAATGTTGGGAATCCTCGGCTGGGATACGTTGGAGAAAAGGAGAAAAGTTAACAGATTGATAGGCGTATTTCAGACTAGAACAGGTGGTGATGCTTGGGAAGAACTGAAGACCAGAATGGAAACGCCAAACTACATAGGAAAA
>KZ308185.1:341984-467912 GCA_000376725.2 Ladona fulva | reverse complement strand
TTTCAAAATAAATTTTGAAAGAAAAACAATTTTAAATTTCTATCGACTCAGCCTTGATTTTCTCTACTGAATATTGTAATCAGAAAGAACACGCTTCATTCACATCTTCTGGAAGGATGTGAAACCACTGACGAAGGAGAGGGATATTTATTTGAAATAGATCCCGTAAATCCACAGAAGCAATCTCTATATTCAAAATTAACCAACTAAATTTGGAAAACAATGCTGCAAAACATTTTAGACCTTAAGCTAAGCTCTCATCCTAAAGCTTTTCAAAGTGAAAATATTCTGTTCAAATGAAAGATAATAACCGAGGGTACGTATCCTTCGATTGTGTTTACGGTATTTGATTCCAACTTCCATTCTAAATGCTCGAGATCAGTTGGGCGAGAGCGCACTTTGGCAGCCGCTGAGAGGGCTAATAGATCTTCTAAACAATGCCGCTCTGGCTGAAGAGGGGCTTAGTTCCACTATTTGCAATTGCCGAGGAGGCACAAAGCTTGGCAGGACTCCAATGAAATGAAGAGGTTTCTTGTATGAGAATCCACCCGTCCGTTATTAAATCCTCGAGCCGTCATTTATTTCCTTCGATTGTTACATCGATGTGTTCCGCGACATCTGTGTAATTGACATCATCACTTTAGACCTTCTCTTTAGAAATGGTTATTTGAGGGAGATCTCTCAAACTCAAACCTTGAAAGAATTTCAACAGAGTAATCATCAATAATGAAAATCTGTTTTATATCGTACAATTACCTGGAATACCAATAGTTAAATTACCGCGAACCTATTATTCCTACCATGAGAAATTTCTCCTGGTGTGATATAGCGATGAAAGTAAGATGGGAAGGAGAGAGTTGCAAAAACAATTCGTTTTAAAATATATCAATATTGATGGAATAAGAATTTAATTTTACAAAAATTATTTATTTTTATGAGCATATAGTTTTTCTACCTTAGAATACATATTTGGCTTGATTTACTCGTTAATTAAATTGTATGTTTATCGTCAGCGTACATTGAACGATTTCCAATCATTTATTTAATATATTTTGTAGGCGCTCGACGTATGTTGGAATAATTGACTTTCAACGATCACTAGAATTTCTTGGAAAAAGCTTTCCAGAAAATACACTGATAATGAAAATTAATGGGTAATTTTAAAGTTGAATTAACGTAAACTGTAAAAAATGTCATGCTTGCATCTTTCATTCTTATAATTAAAAAATTAATACATCAGGGTAAAATACGTTGTGACTAACATCTTATACGAATAACTAATATACGCGACATACTCATATTATAACGGCATCGTTTGCGGAAACTTTTGGTAGGGCATACCTAATATATATGCATATTTTTTGTAGAGTTTGCACCAAAGTTGTCAATTAAATATCATGTAAGTTGATCATCTAAGACTGCTTGGTAAGATAATTAAATTAAGTGATAAAATGAAATCAGACAAAGTGGAAGAATACATAAATAAATAAATGTGTAAAAAATGAGAGGTGAACTAGGTAATAGTCCATTAAAAGATTAAAGTAGTCATTTCAAAGTTTTTAAAGAGTATACGGATAATAAAAAGAGAACCATGCAGAATTGTTGGATTGACTGACTTTCAACGATCCCTAGAATTTCTTAGAAAATGCTTTCTAGAAAATACACTGATAATGGACGTTGTTTAGTGATTTAGAATTTTAGAGTTTTATAAAAGGAAATCATTAGAAACGCAGGTTGACTTTGTGGATTTCAAATACAATGAGCGATGAATATTAGGAGTTAAAGAAGCGTCACATTTTCCTAATTTTTAAATGCGTCCTATGTGAACCTTAAGCAATAATTTGCATAAGGATGAAAAATTAATAGGCAATTTTTATTTAAATAATTAAGGCAATTTATGATACGCGGAAAGAGTACTTCAATATATCCCAATTTATTCATATATTTATTTATTTATCTGCGATTACATATGCAATTGGGACGTTCAATTATTTTATTATGTACAGAAAAAGTTTTAGATCGAGAAGCTTTGGAGCTTCCCCTGATTCCAAGAATTAAAGGGGATATTTCTCGCGCCCGATGAGCTTGCGGTATATTGAAGTAGATTGGCTCAACCATAACCGGCAATTATACATATTGGCGGAAACGTATAAACATCAAAACTACTAAATTACGAATAAAAAAATAAGTAAACTAAAATAGTAAAGAAAACAGGTGTTGGAAATTCCCACAGCTTTCATGCACACAATAAATATGTATAATTTTTAAAAAGATAATACGGTGAAATATTATATTTTTCCGCAATTTTACAATTTTTCTTCGAAAAACAAAAATTTTATCATCATTACTGCATTAAGTAAAACGGATGACGATATGAAAAGTGGACGGCAGCTCACAAACTTCAGTTTCCAAGTCAACCGCTCAGTATTTAATGCATCCTTGGCCCTTATCCTTAAAAATCCGTTTCCAAACTGATTATTCTAAAATGTGTAGATACGTACGTGTACGCATACATTTGAGGAATCAATACACGGTTTCATTTTTAATTCATCAATGTCGAGAAGAAACGCAACCTCTTTGGAAGATCAATTAAATGTACGTGTGTCACAACATACGCCCAGAAGGTTGAATGACGCAAAATAAAATGTCGGTATAAGAGATAATTACACATCATACTGGAAAAATAACCGGTGCGGGAACATCAAAGGAAAAAAATTAAAAGTGAGGCATCACAGTTAATTATTCACAGAATGTGCATTAAAAGTAAAAGGATTCGTTTGAATTCAACGATTTAAGTAATTATAAATTTATTACAATTTTGTGGTGCAACAGCCCTTAGGGTCAAGACCTAGATTTAAAATTAAAAGAGATCTACGTGCGGTTCTACAGCTTCGATTCATTTGTATAAAATCAAACCCAACTTCAATAATGATAAGGAAACAGCTACAGAACGATGGCAATACCTTCCACAAATGAAAGGAGCATGAGGCGATATGAGGTTCCATATGAAAAACAGATAAAATTTATCCATCTGCCAATGTATGACAGCGATGGAATAACAATTTTGTAAAATCAAACTGTAAATCGGTAAATCCGAATTTCCATATTGACACACTTCGGAGAATTTTCGGACAGCTAACTTCATTTTATCGACATGAATAAATTTTCCACCGTATGCTCATGAGATTCTCTCAGAAATGTTGGGTGATTAACCGACAAGATTGCTTTTCGTAGTTTAGGACAAGCTACGGAATAAACACAAACATGAAAATGAGAAAATGGGCGATAATTGGGAAGGGAGGATTACTTTGGGGACTGGAATACAGCAGAGAAAACAGCTTGCCGACTTTGGTAAACACGCTGTAAATTTGATTAGAAGAAACCGATTAAGATCACATCGATACTTCCTTAGTGTAACAAGAACTTAAGCCTTCCGACCATTTGAGTTTTGATTGCAGCATACCGAATATCCTGCTGCTAACATTACTGGATGACAAAGAGACCCTCGAAACGTATGCTCTTCCTCCTCAAAACAAAATATGGATTGACGCTGGAGATTTTCTATATGCCAATAGTATAACTAGGTCCAGGAGGAAAATGAGTAAGCAAAGTTGAAATCTTTGGCAGATGGTTTACTTCCAAGCAATAAGGTCTTCGATGCAAACGTAATCTTTCATCCACATGTAGTAAATACGCGTCTCCAAATGTTAAGGAAGTAAGCGCAATTGGAGAAGTATTCTAACTGCCAAAGGAAAGAAAAATGCCAGAAAAATATTTCCGATGCCAAACATGCAAGGATAAGGATCGAGAAACTAAGTCCAAGTGTTCATTCTGTGATATTTACATGTGTTAAAAACATTCAAATATTTATTGTGATAACTGCCAGAGTAAAATATCTACCAGAATTTAGATTGTAGATACTTCGGATGGTTGATGTCGATGCATACATATTATTTACATGAGTTAATAAAGTATCTAAATAAAAATGTTAGGTGTATAATATAAATAGCAAAATTAGATATTAAGAAAATGTATTTAAAATTAAAAGTTGCATCCATTAAAAACAAAGATAAAATATCCTGGGTGTGCAACGCCCAACGACCAGCTTTAAAGATAGAAAAGCAAGCGTTACGCAAATGCTCTTAGACGCCGGTTGCGAGTCTTTGAAAGAAAGATTAGTTAGGCTGCGATTGCTTGATAAATTCAGAGAAGGTACACTTGCGGAAGACGTAACCGGTATTGTGACCCCCTGCTACTTTGACCGATCCGAGAATGTGCGTAAAAAAAGAGAAATAGATGCGAGGGGACAAGTCGTTTTAGGGACTCATTCTTTCAGCGAACGATACTCGACAACAGTAAGCTAAAGTGGTCGAACGCTTGGTGTTTACACCCCCTGCCACACGCCGAAAGGCGGCTTGCAGGGTATTTATGTAGATGTAGATGCAGACCTGAATTACGTTTGTAAAGTAGGCGACCGTACTGGAGGGTTAATTGAACGTGGGATGGGGAAGTCAATCCGGCGACGAGAGAGTGGCCGAAGAATGGAAGGAAGGGTATTAATAAAAGATAATCTTGCTAATAGTTCATTTAGGAAGGCATTAAAAAGGGCGGAAACAAGGATGCAAAATTCTCTTTAACAAGGGTCGATATCAAAACTTTGACGATATCCAAAGATGTTCAGAGCAAAACAGTCATAACATTTTCTTAGGCCAGATGCCCAAACGTGTTATCGTCGGTTTCATTTCTAATGCGGAAAACAAATTATACGACGAATTATTCAACTGTTGCGGTATTCGTGAGAAAATCGATTATTCCTGTTTTCAAATCTGTTGCCGATTGAGAAAGGAAATTTAAATATGTCGATAGCTATTTTGATCACGGCCGACGGAGTTTTCCTTCTCTTCCACTCCACACCTTTTCAGTATTTAAAAGCCGATTCTTGAGGTGAGTTCTTTTACTCAGTATCGGCTATGGAGTCATTGAGAGAAGTCGGAAAGACGCTTGTACGCGGTCATCCTTACCGTCGCACAGTGGGAAAATCACACAATCGAAAAAAGCAGGCCATAAATAAGAAAATGGTTATTCTGAGCGCGGACTTTGAAAATTCGCATGGCTATTCTTAAATAAATTCTGCATATAGCTACCGAATCGTTTATTTTTATTCTCGTGCATTAAAATTCTACAGGTTTTATAATTGTGTATATGAGCCTTTCTGGAAAAACAACACTTTGAAAGGACTGATTTATTAATTTAGTCAGTGGATCACTTACGTAATCTTTTACATCTTTGATTATCAGTGATGGGATTTCGTCGCATCCACATGACTTTTTATTATTTAATTTAGATGAACTCAGGTGTTGCAGAAATGCTTCCTTGGTATGTTTTGACTTTTAATATCATAGCATCTTATACTGAAGGAATAGCATTTACTTCTTTAGCTACATTGGTAAAGTAGTTGTTGAAATACTCAGCTAATCTTTTGGGATCATATATGCTGATGATATTTAGTAAGATCTCCTTTATTTGTTCAGTATTATTTTCCTGCAGACCCAACTGATCCTTTACTACCATCCACGTAGCATAGCTTTTATTATTAGAATTTTCAATGTATTTACCATTTGTCAACTGTTTTGCTTTATTGATGATTTTATTTAATATTTTCCTATATTTTTTATAATAGTTTATCAGCAGGATGTTTCTAGATTGTTTTTCTTCTTTATGTAAA
Source organism: Ladona fulva (assembly GCA_000376725.2). NCBI lineage: Eukaryota > Metazoa > Arthropoda > Insecta > Odonata > Libellulidae > Ladona > Ladona fulva. The sequence continues at coordinate 462,187 of KZ308185.1, read as the reverse complement.
AGTCTCTTTTTTCTGCTAGATGTTATTATACCAGGTGTGATCCAGTTCATTTGAAAATCCTTTTTTTTTACTTTTACTTAAATTTCCTACGGCCAGTGAAATTCGAGGTGTGGTCAGTGCAGATTCGAGGAGAGGGAAGTGTTGCAACAATATGTGATGAAGACGGTGTCTTCGCATTTACAACATGTTTCCATGAACTATAAGAAAATAGCGGATGATGGCGATAGCGACAATCTTTAAACGTATATTTAATGCCAACACCTGTGGAGGCTTTGCCGAATGAAAAGTTTCCCGAAAAATTTAGCTATCACATCGTTCTTGGCTGAAGTTGACTCGATACGAGGCACGAGTGGTGGAAAAGAATATATAATTGATACGCTGAGATGTAATTTAGAATAATTTCATTTTCATTATCAATAAAATTTTCCAAAGTTTAAACAATTTTTATTTCATTGAATAATACCTAGTGACGGTGGCGATGGAAAAATATATATGTATATACTCGTTGTTCATCTTATTGTATAGCGACTGTCCAGCTATGTTTTTCCTAATGAGACGAAGTTGCAGTGAAAGCGGTTGTATTCATACAGATAGCATAATACAATTGTCCTCCGTTGCAATGTCCAGGTATATTGAGAAAGGGGCTACCCTTGCTGCGCTAGCATGGCTGAGTGTACGTATTCAATTAGGCATCTTTCCATGCATCGCCGGGTAAAAACCCTTGTTCTTATGAAAAAAGCCATCTTTGTATACTACAATAACTTCCTCCGTGGCCTAGCGTATTCAGTATGGGTGATCGGAGATATTTCTGGAAATATTTTCCACGCGACGTAGGGGGACAAATAAAATTTCCGAACGTAATTCCTAACATGTGTACCGCAAATATAAATCCTATGCATCAGAAATAAGCAAGGGAAATCATACACCTTTCTCTAATTTCACACAAGATGTGCATTATTATTTGCTGTAATTTCTTCATTTTGAACGAGTTAGGATAATGTTTCTAACATATTTTATTCAAAGATTATTCCTTCTTTTCTAAATTGAAATTAGACCAAAGCTAGGGAAGTTTGCATGCCGCTCAATTTGAGATAATACACAACTGTAAGATGGAAGACAAAACGTCGGAAAGCATTCATTCACAACAATGAAAGATACGGTGATGATTGAGGGAGTCCCTGAAGAACTAAGCATCTCCTGATCAATAAACCCGATCCTTCCAGACAAAAGTAAAGCTTTTAAAGTGGAGTTGGGGAAAGGTCCAAGTCTCCCCGTAGTAGATCGCGAGCGAAAACGTGACGTTGATGCAAAGGGAAAGAAAATGGAGAAACAGTGAAAGGGGAAGAGTGATCTTACCCAACGCAAAGGACTGGAAGAGATCAAAATTGATGAGGAACAGTTGAGCTGGAAGATGAATAGACCGATTAAGACCAGGTATGAGAATATGAGAGTGGGGTGAGAAATTAGCTGTACGCAAGGAAGGATGAATGTAGGATGAGATATAAGGTTTTCCAGGGATTAGATCCTCCGCTTTCGCTCGCCCCGGCCCATAAGCACGTGACGTGATTTGGGTGTCAATGGGCGCTCATCTCGCCGAGGCAACTCCTCTCCGTTAATTAAGAGAAAGTGCTTTGCGGAGGAAGAGTTTACGCGCGGGACATGTGGGATAATTTCCGAGAATCCTGAAAGGTAAAGGAGGGAAGGTGACAAAGACCGCGGGATAAAATATTGCAGGCATTAAAAACCAAACGGAATGAATAACTAAGTAGAGTTGAATGGAATGATGGGAATGATCAGGACCGTTATCATTCTGTGATTATTCATTGTTAATGTAGTTCCGCGATGCAAGATTGATGAGCAACATACAGAGGACATAAGATCTAACGCAGGGATATTTAATTTACGGCCACACATCTTTAGCCATTTCACTGCGCTCCAATAGCCAATATTTTCCCAAAAGAATCAATTCACGCAATATTCAAACGTAAAGGTAGGTTTATTGGGTAAAAGAAAGCAAATTTAGTTTTATAAACCCACAAAATGAAACACCACGTCCCAGTACTGTAACATAAGGTACCTACGCCATACTCCGACAAGGACTTAATTCCGACACCCGAATGTATTTCTAAAAGTACTAAAATTAATCATTTTCAGACACAAGACCTCACCCGCAGTTGAAGACCACACACTCACCATGGAACCCAATCATAGGACGGGACGGAAATGCCGACATTTTAATTCATCTTTTTTTTTGCTACACCGATTAAACGATTTCATTATTTAATTTCTATGTGTGTTTTCACGGGTAATTTTCGCTTCTCTTCTTATGTGAGCGTTTTCCCGCACAGTGGGTTTTTCTCTGAAAGCCTTCAGCCGAAGAGTTTTTTCCCCGCAATCCTATCCTTTACTTTTAAATTTATTTTTTTATATAATTTTTTAACACTGAAATTCTATGTAAATGTATGACTGCAGAGGTTAGGTGTAAGAGAGGCCCACATGGGCCTAACCTCGGCGAATAAAGTGTTTTATAATAATAATAATAAAATTGGCAGATACATGTCAATAAATACATGACAGGCGTCTGTCAGAACTGTCGCACAAGAAGTTTCATAGTCCTAGGTGTGTAACAGGCTGTATTAGAATACATGTCGTGTTTCAGTGAGTCAGGGTGTGTTGAGGTAAATGCCACTTTAACAATTGTCGGTATGAAATTTTTAGAAAGTGATATTTATTGTATATTGCTTAAAAGCTTATTTGTTGCTCTATAGTGCAGCATAAATAGTTTTGAAAGAAAATGTAAACAGAGTGAGCATTTGAGGAATTGGTTAGCAAAAGCGTGGGTTCCCTGATTCCGACAGGAATAGTCCGCAATAAGGACTGTAGCTGCTCTTAATTTTCGTAAAACTCGCACGTTAGAGGTCTTTGAATTTGTGTAACTTATATACACAGCTCCTGCGCAAATAAGTTACAGAATGTGCAGATATAGATGCAAAATTTCGTGGAATTTTCTCTTGTTCGGAATGCGACAAAAAATTGTTTTCAAGTACTTGCATAAACACTTTATTTTGAAATTATTTCTTTCTTTCGAATAAATAAACCTTATTTCATATAAGTTTTTACTCATTTTTTTGCTCTTTATCTCTTGAATTTAAGAATAGCACACTGACGGAGTTGGAAGCACAGCTGTGTCGTCCATGTCGACGAGCACATAGCCCAAATTCCGACATTTTTTCAACTTTTACTCAGACTGTTATCACTACCAAAACACTACAGAAATTACCAGACGGAGCTATTCGAACATTATACATATTAAATGCAAACTTTTGTAAAACTTTGAGGTTTATATAACTAACAGTTTAAAAAATTTTAATCATGAAACCTTATCGTGTTGGAATATGGACAACCTACCTTATAATTAAAATGGAGTTAATTAATAATTAATATTATTAACTAATATTAGCATTTGAGCCTAGTATTACAATGCTTTTTAAATTTAACGTGAAGATTATAGTTAACCTCCGTGCTAATCCATAATATATACAGGAGATAAACTATAATTATCGCTTTAACAAAACGTAATACCTACTCCTAAAGTAAACATCAGTTAAAGTTTAACAGTACATTATAATACAGGGCTCACTTATAAAATGTTTAATGAGAAATAAATAATCGAACTGAGGATTTTTCTGAAATAACAATAATTAAATATACAATAAACCAAATAATATGCAGTCTTTCATTTTTTTATAGAAGCTAATGCGGTTTATGGGATGTAAATGCTTAGTCACCCCGAGTCAAACAACTAATTTGTTAGACAAAAGAATGTACTTGTCCGTCTCCATGCAATTCATTTTCATGATTTTTAGTTACTGTCTTGCTTCAGAACAAAATGTTAGATCAAGAATTTTCCATAGATGTCAAGTTTTACTTAATTTTTATTTGAGAAAGTAAATTAAATTATCTAATCATAGAAAATCTGTAAAACTTGTGGAATTTTTTAATTTGCCGAAGAGACGGGGTATATTCGAGGATTTCTCTTTCAATAAAGTATTCAGAGACTTTATTACCCAGAGATTTTCTCACCAATGAAATCTAAATATGTAGAGAGTAATAGTTAAGAATCTTCTAGCGATGTGTCTAAGACAAAAAATATACATTCGTGTCACTTTAATAACATCGAATGAAGAACAGGAGTGTAAACAACATCTCCATGTTGCGCTCCCGGATAAAAAATCTTCCTATTATTTCCACAATGAATTGAATTTTATACAGCAATGACTGATCAATTGAGGTATTTAGATAAAAATGTTAAAATTAAGATAACCCTTCTAAACAAACAACAACATACGTAGGACAAACAAAGGACGTAGAGAAGCAAAAGTAATCGAAAACTTCCAAATATATCTCATTGCATCAGGACATATTCAATACATCGAAATGAAAGCAGGAGTTAGATGCAAAATCGAAGTGGGTACACAACCGAACAGTATTCTACTACCTAATTTCTATTTTGAATATTATCAATCACGGAAAATGCATTAGAAAACAGAAATGAGGATGAGTATGAAGATTTAGATTGGGATACAGGGAAGTTTATTCAGAAATCACCAATTCCATCTTTGAAAAGAATTCAAAGTTTGACTCGTTTCGTTAAAATCTGCCGCAGAGTCCTTTTAATTTAATTAAAATTGACTCAAATATCGTGAATATTTATTAATTTTTCGAAGTAATGCACATCAAACAGTATGATAAGCACCCGTAAGAACAGGAAAAATCAATATTTTCATTTTTAAAGCAGCGATGTTACTCATTGTGATGAGTATATTTCCTTTTGGCTATCAATTCGAAAACTTGAACTCAAATAAATCAAAAACCTTTCCGATAAGGACAGAGGCAAACGAAAACTCAGGAAAATGAAGCAGGATACCGATAAAACTCATAAATCCAGAGGACTTATATTGAAGAGTAAAGAGTTTGCTTTGAAACGGAATTTTGAGACGGAAAGGTAAAAGAAACGCATCGGATGATCACGTGAAGGGCCTTTATTTAGAGGGATTAACCTCCCACTAAGAACTGGTTACGAGGGCAAGAGAAAAGAAGGGAACAACTGCGAAATAGCCGTAAACCACGAGACCCTATCGTACACGACGTGAGAATGGGGACAATAAAACTAAACAAACTACAGGGCCGAGTGTAATTCGAAAGGACCGAAAGAGGTTTTATTTGAATTTCTGAGGCAGAGTCCATGAGATATACACCTTGATCTCACCCGAAATAAACCTGTTTTTACATTATGCATAAGAATCGGCGTAAAAAGTGAATGGGAATTTGACTTATGCTTATATACCTTCCGTAATCCCTTCCAGTACCTTCCTGCATCTCCCACGTCATGCAAGGTCAATACGATGGATTAATCATTGGATAGTGCCTGGCATTTGTTTACGGAGCAAAATTTTCCTCTGTATAATTGGAGGGTGGTTCTATTTAGAGCTTTTTCCAATAGAATTCCGAAAGACAATCTCGTGCTCTTTCGAGAGCATTTTCCAAAATTAACTAGAAGAGGATCCCAACGTTTTTCCATTATTTTCTTTATCCTCACTTCAATCAATGGAGGTCATCGCGAAATAGAAGGAAACCAATTTCTCAGTTATTTTAGGAAAAAGAGTTCCGACTCAAAGATGTGGAAAATCTGAATAGCAATTACGTAAAAGTTTCTTCTAAAGTTCTAAAATTATTGTCGATATTTAATATAGACGATTTTACGAGCCTACATAAAACAGGTTAAATGTCGGCCAAAAATAGCCAAAAAGTAATAAATAAATGAAATATTAAATAAAGATCACCTTATTTTCTTACTTTTAATGCTATAACTTTAAAATTTAAAATAGTTCTCCATAATTATTTAAAATTCATACATTTTTGAAAAATATTGTATTCAAAATACTAGTATTTTGAAAAATAAGTACGGCCGCGCCATTTGAAAGTAAGTGGAGAACGTATATACGAACTCGCTTGAAACCTATTGGTGCATTTCTGAATCATATATATCTACACCTACCGTCTGAAACACACATGTACGTCCACGTAGCATTTAATATATTAGATTCTTCGTGATTTTATAAATCTTGTCATAAATGCGCGTTCTATTAACATAAATACATGCGCTCTTGAAGTAACATCATGCTTTAAAAATTTAGCGATTATTTGGTAAAATGTTGTGTATTTATTTAATTTTCACAGATACAGGTTCCATATACAGAAAATAATCTTTATTTATGCGCCGCATTATGAATTATCAAATTTAAACGTTAAAATTGAGGAAATTCCATTCAAATATATAATATGATAGGTATATGAGTTCGATTCCCGGTGGGGGCCTACGTGCGAAATGACCTAAGTTGTCGATGCACTTTTAACAATACTACTACTAGGTATATGGTATTCCTTTTAGACATAAGGTAAACAGACTTCTCAGGTCTATAATACAGTACTAATTTAATAAGAATTTTTAACAAGTATTAACAAAAGAATAAGAGTAAAGACTGTTTTCAGGGCGTGCACCTTGGAAAATTCCCAAGGGGTCAAAGGGGGAAAAATGTCTAGCAGGACCTGGACTTAAAGCAGGATTTCCGTTTCCGTTCGGTTGGTCTATCCATTTAACTATCTTGCCAGAACAATCAGATCTACATCTACATAAGTACCCTGTAAGCCGCCTTTCGGCGTGTGGCAGGGGGTGCAAGCACCATGACTCTACTTGACTCAATGATGACTCGATTGCTTTCGCGTATAGTTCGAGGAAAAAATGAATTTTTGAAACGACTTATTTTAGCGTCTATTTCTCTGATTTTCCTCGCAGTGATAGAACGGCCTATATAACATGGGGATGCATTATGTCAGCTACATCATCAGTGAACGTGCTTTCCCTAAATCTATAAGTAGATTTATCCTTTGTTTAAGCCTTCTGTCTTCTAAAGATTCCCATCCCGCGTCCTGAAGCATTTGCGTAACACTCACTGACTTGTCGTAACAATTCTTTACAAAACGTATCGCTTTTCACTGTACTTTTTCTAATTCCCGAATACAACATTTTTCTGCAGGGTCCCATACACTACACACATATTCCAGGTGAGGCCTGACCAACGCAACGTAACAACGCTCACGGACTTATTCTTCGCTCCTACCGACAATTCTCTTCACGAATCCGAGTTTCTTAAGCGCTCGACCACATATATTACGGATGTGGGTACCCCAGGTTACGTTATTGGTGAGGGTTACTCCAAGGTTTTTCACCGTTTCTACTGTTGATAAAGTTTGCCCTCGGAGCCTGTACGAATAATCATTGGCATTATTTTTCCTTTGGAAGAAGTTGATTACTGAACATTTATCTCGTATATTGAGCTCTAATTGCCAATCATCGCACCATTTCATAATTTTATCCTAATCACACGATAGGGTTAATCTATCCTCCGAGCTTCCTATTTCCATATAAATTACCGTGTCGTCCGCAAATATCCTAACTTTACTATTAATGTTATTAAGGTCGTTGATGTACACTAAAAATAGTAGCGGTCCGATTACACTTCCTTGTGGCACGCCCGAGGTCATTTAACCGAGTTGGAACTTACAATATCTAGTACTACTCTTTGTTCTCTGTCGGAGAGAAAGTCCTTAATCCAGTTTATTACTTCTCCATTGATACCCGCAACTTTTAATTTGTATAATAATTTATTATAAGGAACCTTATCAAATGCTTTCCGAAAATCTAAATGAGTTAAAAAGTTGTACCGTTTGGGAGATAATCGCGGTTCTGTCACACTTTTATCAAGTATTAAGAGAAAAGGAATTCTTCACGGGTTATCATCCGGGTAAGTTCGTGGTTATTCATCGACGTTTCGGCATCGACCACTGATGCCATTTTCAAGGAATGCCGAGTATTTTGAGTGGTCCAGTATTTATACCCGTAGGCTGGTAATTGTTTGCTCTCTCATTGGTCAAAATAAGCGATCTTCCTATTGGTCGAAATAAGCTATTTCCTATCCTCTGATTGGTGAAAATAAGCTATCCTCCTATAGGCTGGTTCAGTGGTCGATGCCGAAACGTCGGTGAATAACCACGAACTTACCCGGATGATAACCCGTGAAGAATTCCTTTTCATTATTCACCGGGAAAGCAGCAAATCTTATCTCAAGTATTAAGAGGTTGATATTCTCAGCTATTGAAGTATAATTCAACCAAAATATTCATAAGATAGGTTAAATAACAATTTAACGTCCATTTTTGGTTAGAGAGTCATCTAAATTTATTTTGATAATGGAATTTCAGCTAGCATTTGACTGCTGACGTAGATGATTTTGTAAGAAAAAAACCACAGCAAATGCTTTTTTGACGCGTAAGAGCTTAATGTGGAATAAATTATTCTTAGCAAGCTATCATTACGCAAATGCCATTTGAGCCATAAAACAGGTCCAAGATTCTAAATTTTGGATCGCTAAACTTTTTATTTACCTTAGATTTAAGGAACCTTAGATTAAAGGAGTTAAGTATATATTACAAGGAGTGGATATTTGTAAGCAGTTTTTAGGCATAATATTTACATAGTAAATACTTAAATCTAGAAAGAATTCAAACCTGATTTCCGTCTGCATCAAAATGTATTTCAAATTTAAGATTCCAACCGCCTTAAAGCTAATCCTTATTATATTCTTGGAGCAAGTAATTAGGAAGACGAAAGAGAAAAGTCGTTTGAGTCAGCCGAGGAAGAACATCAGAAAAACATCTTTCATGATGAGAAATTTACGAGTTAGAAGTTCGAAAGGAGGGCGAAAGGCACGAAATGAGAGCGCGTGTCATTGAAACCCTCGACTGCCATACTCTGAAAAGCGCAAACGAGCCAAAGATGAATGAGAGATGCCTCCTATGTATGGAAGTCTAGACGTGGAATCAAATAAGGTTGGGAGAGTGAAAGACTGAAAAGGAGGTATGTATCACCTCTATGAAAAGATCATTTGAACCATTTTTAACACAGAAGGAATAAAAGAAATCGTTATAAGAGAACGGTCACCGAAAGAAATATAATCTTCTTAAATTCGTGAAATTATAAATGTACTGTTTCACAAATAAAAATTGAGGCAATTCCATTTAAATATTGCATATTACAGAAACAGGATATTCCTTTTAAACATGAGACCAACAAACTCTGCTTAAATGAAATTGAAATACTTTGTAATTTTCCACAGGTGTTTATTTCGCGACCGGTTTCGTAAGAGGGTCTTACATCTTCAGGCCTGAAGATGTAAGACCCTCTTACGAAACCGGTCGCGAAATAAACACCTGTGGAAAATTACAAAGTATTTCAATTTCATTTAGTATGGCTTTCCACCAAGTAACGCCTGAGCATATCGATTTTATTTAAACTCTGCTTAGGTCGAAGATCGAGCACTAAATTAGTAAGCATGGGAATAAATAATAATAGAAATGAAAATAATAATATTAAAAACAATTCTTTTGTTTCCCCACTAGAAATATATGTAACATTTCTATACACTAATTCATTTTCAATATAAAACTTTGAAAAATTTTACAATATATCACATACTTTGCAACTATCTGGTGAAATAACTATAATTTATAATTCATCAATATATAAAAAAAAGTCTTTAAATCTTATGTAATTATGTAACAGGTAGAATCTAAAACAAAATGCATACTACATTTTAAATAATTGAAAATCACAAATTCATCATTATGGTTTTCCTGAGCCAGTTGGTGGCCCATCAGGAGGTGCTAGGTTACTGTTGCTGATTGCCTAAGTTAAAATTTAAATTAAACAAAAACTTTGTGCATAACTATGGTAAACATAAAAATTTATAAAATATGCAAACAAAATAATATATAAATAGTGACAGCAATATAACCATGAGTGGCCTACGTGCTTTTTTCAGAAATATAATTTGATAAAACTAAAGGAAATGAGCAGGAGAGAATATTACTAATAAAATTAGTCATGGCATAAAAATAGTAATTAAAAACAAAATACTTAGCTCCAGTATTATAATATACGCATAAAATGGGCCTTAACTAATGTTTACTTAAGGGCCCGGTTAGAGTTTTTAATTAGTTGTTTTGTTAGAGTTAAAATGAAAATTAAATATTAATTTAACTTTTAGATTTTCTCTCTGGAATGGTTACTCGAAGACATGGAGTAAAGTTTAAAAGTAACTTTTATAGAAGAGGCTGCCGTAATTAAGGACGCAGATCGTTAGAAACTATTAGATAGACATAAATACGGCCTTAATTTTGTAAATTAACAAAAATATTCCCCGAACGCGCAAAGAAAATGATGCAGACGGTAAATATCTGCGGAAAATGCAAAGTTTTTCATTTCGTTACGGCTTATCATTGAGCTGACTCTTCTCTTGCTAATCACATCGCAGAACTTGCTTAACCCCTGGAAATATATAACGGAGTTTATGAAACTTCGTAAACTCTCATTGAATTGTTCCACAGAACTATACATTAAAGAAAATCCAGAGCAAGAATGCTCAAGGAGTCTCTCCATTATGATTATCAAGTCGTCCTCCTAGATTAATCGTGGAAACTTTGATACTCTATACGTCAATTTAATCACTCCGACTTTGGGCCTTCGTCTACATTAAGTCGACCTGCAATTCGATCGAAGAGCGTCAAAATCAGGGGATCTGTGAAACTTCGAAATCCGGTTGAAATTCAAATCAGGGTAAAAATCCAGATTTGACTTCATTCGAGAAAGACTGAATATTAGATCTTGAATAAGCTCTTATATTAAGGATGATTGGAATGCAAGCATATTCAATGCACCGGAACTTGATACCGGAATCTTCCACTCTCTAGATCCTTTGTCTAATCAAGCAATTGACTCAGAACATTCTGATTCCATTCTCGGTCCTGTCATACTATTTTCATGTCTCTATTATAAAATTAACTGCTATTATAAAATCATCATGGGCGATTTTAACGCTCGTGTAGGTCAGCAGGAAGCAGATGATGCTGTCACAGGAAAACATGGACTAGGACAGAGAAATGAACGAGGTCACCGCCTGGTAGAGTTTGCAGAGTGCACCAATATGTACATAACTAACACATATTTCAAGAAGAACCCTACAAGGAAGTGGACTTGGAGAGTTCCTAATGGAGTAAAAAACGAAATAGACTACATGATATTTCCTAGGAGCCTTACGTCTTATTTCCTAGTGCCTTTACGTCTGAAGTCACCTATACCATTTACACTAATTACCTATACCCTGTACACGATTTGGGAGACTTTAAGGGTTTCGTCCGATATATGGCTGTGGACGTAGGACATCGGACGAAACTTAAGTCTCGCAAAACGGCATATGAAAATGTTCTGGCTTGAATGCTTAGTTGAACAAAGCAATCTCCCGGAAAGTGGAATATTCCGGGTCCGAGTCTCGGTCCTATTAGACGTATTTCCATGTCCGTTTTCCGTAGGCATTTTTACAACGAAAAGTGTTTCTTCTGTCATCATCGTGCACTCACGTAGAACTTTTCCACTTGCACCATTAAGGCTCACTGAGGAATGCTAAAGCCAACTAAATCCATCCTCAACTTCCTTAGTCGTCTTATTCCGCCCCAAAAGCCTTTGGTAGTTAATGGTGGAAGGATTTACGGTTTACACAGCGTTCGAGCTAATGAGCCCGTAGACATACGTATGAATAGTAGAGAATAAGTTATCGTTTTAAGAATAAAATTGGACAATTTTAAACTAATATTGCTCATCAACATGTGATCCATGTGAAACCATAAGTTTTAAGTGTGCATTTTATAAAATAAAACTTGTGTTATCGTCGGGAGCGCTTGAAAGAATTTTCTTGGAAGAATGCGGATTTATTTAGGAAGATGAGCTAACGTTACATACGGAAGTAATTTCAGTTGTATGAGAGGATTAGTCGGAATACCGTCTTAGTAAGCACTAGGGCAAATTTGGTCGCGTTAGCGAAGCATGAATTTTGGATAAGCTCCGCTCAAACGGTGGAAACTAATTAACAAATTTCCAGGCGCTTGGTTGCGGTGTGAAGTGCTGTGGCGAGATTTGAAACGTGAACACGGCAATGACGCTTAGTTCTCGAGGAAGAACTTTGCTAAACTGGATTACTTCAGTAGCTCGCGTGCGTTAATCTACTACACTGGGTATAGAGCACCAAAGAACTACACACCGAAATAAAAAAGGGAATGCGGGAGATAATGCTTTTCGGAATCCGGAAGACTAACTATAATTCCACGTCTCATGAGACCTGCTCGCGAATTCGCCGCGGTGAACTGTGGCTCAAGAATAACGCAGCAGAGGAAGATATCATCTGGGTAAGTTAGATATTATTAATGAACGATAGTGGAGTCACAGCTTCTTCAGTTTTTATACAAGTTATCGAAGTTGGAGTGAAACAGCAATAAATGAACTAAGCAAACTTGCTAGAATACTCGTAGTAGAATGACCGGATACCAAGAGAAAAAAATAAGGAAGAACGACTGGCAGCCATGAGCTATGATTGTAATTTTATTACAATATTACCCAAGGATCACCTATGAAAAGTGATTCTCTCAGTAGAAGAGGCTTTAAAAGGTACAAAAATAGTAGTCTTGAAACCTGAACGTAAGTAAATTTAGTGCATAAGAAATAGTCATTACAGATCCTACCGTAAGATGAATTTTCACGAAGCAGAAGTTTAAATAGACGTGGAAATATGTCATGAGAAATAAAATAAAATAAACGGAATGGTAACTTTAGAGTACTTTACAGAAAATCTTAACGCTATATACAGAAATTAGGACATCTGATATGCCTCGTAAGGTTACGAGGAGTGCAGGTGTGCAAGTGTAACGCGATTCCTAGACAGAGAGAATCACTGTAACTTAAAAGACAGCGCAGAAGATAATCGAAAATGAACAAATATCACGTGTTATTAAGAGAGAGAAATATAAATTGACGCAAACTAATAGGAGTGAACTTATTTCGTAAACTTAATTGCTACCAAATCCTCTAAAGAGACAATTAGGGAGGAAACATAAAAGGCTTAATTGAATGACAATCCATTTTATTGGGTGGCTACAAGTTGGCAATTATCAATTTCACTTAATAATAATCAGAAATAATAGCTACAAATAACGACTATAGAAAAATCATTAGGTGTTTTTTGTGTTAAAATCAACAACGTATTTAAAGTTGTCAGCAGAATTATCAAGAAACTCTTAAAACTAACATAATTACGCTCTAGCAAGAAGATCAATGGTTCTTTTGACGAGAATCACATTTACTGATGAGGAACTAAGCTTTGCATGACGAAAAGAAGTCTTAGAAAGACAACATTATATTATGAAAGAAAAACAAAAATACAGAACGCATGGTAAAGAAGGCATGGACTACGTGGTACATACTACAGCATGTAGGACTTGTGATTAAAAAGTCAAAGAAATGCTTGATGTTATCACACAAGGAAAAGGGTTGAGGTGACTTGGGATAAGCCATGCACAATAGGAAAATTACAATTGAGAAACGGACACGAAAGAAGTCTAACTTTTCCGTTGTCGTCTGACCGTCAGACTTTTTTCATGTCCATTTCTCCTTGGGCTTGTTATGTTCAAAAATTTCACTGTGTTATACGGCGGATATTAGGGTAGCATAGTTGATGGAGCAAACATTGTTGCATGCCGCCAGGTTTCACTTAGGATTGAATTGCCGCGGGATACCGTATGACGTCGTTTAAGAATGACGTACGTAATAGTAGGAAATCGATCAGCTCTGATTAATCGAATCGGAAAGTCGTTATTTTCGGCAGGCACCAAACTGCTTCACGAATTCACACTCTTTCGAAAAGTCGTCGCTCAGGGCAACTCTCTTGTTATAACTCGTCAGCGAATCGATGCCAGCGGAACGGGCATTTATCTGGATCGAGTTTGGAGCTAGACGTCGCTGAGTGCATTTTCCTAGTTGAGTCGATGATTGAAGGAAGGAAACCATCGTGGATGCGAAAGGACGTGCCCGAGGAGAAGAGAAAGGCTGAATACACACAAAATCCCGAGAATATATATCCTTTGATAGGTATTTAAACCATTATGCCAAGCGAATATCGTCGTTAGATAAAGACAAGTTTGTTTACATCGACGATAACGCTATCGATGCATTGTTAAGAGTGTAAACAGAAAGGAAGCTGGAAACCAGGTTACTGTTTACAGGTGCCGACCTGCGTCAACTTGCGCTGCGTGTGACCACGAATAAACATAGCAGATAAAATCTGTTTCGTCCTGCTACCACTTGCAATAGTACGTCTAGTTACAGTTTAGTGGCTGATGATTTAATCTTTATTCTTGAAAACTATACTTTCAAAACGAGATGTAAACAAACTATCATCCCACGGATCTCATGAATTACAGAATAGAATAGAAACGTCTTTATTACGGGCAAGCTGGGACTATAAAGTCCCCTCTTACGTCTAACCTATTAAATGTTAATAAAAGAAAAGGATAGAGCAGTAAAATAAGAGAAAAAGTAAGAAACTATTCGTGAATAAAAAAAATTTAAGTCAAGAGCTTAGGACAACATTTCCGCAGCAGGAAAACAGTCACAAGATGGGGACTTGAAAATCCTGCGAAACCTACTGATAGTAACAGCTAAATTTTAAACTAAAGAAAATTATTTCTATAACCTGAAAAAATAAATAAAAAGAGCATTGGCAAAAAGCTTAAAAAACTACGAAGAAGGAACAAAAAACAAATCACACAACGCTTAAAAAATCTTTTGTTTATTTAAATAGCTCAACTCAGATAAAGATATTCCTTTTCCTATATAAAAGAATGAAAATAACAAAACTGAGTTGTATTGAAAGAAGTTTGAGCATCATCTAGCTAAAACTTAGTCTAATTACATACATAATTGCATACTCAGGTTATGCTGATTCAAGGTTTCCCAGAGGCGTGTAACTATTACTATATTGGAATTATTAGATAAAGCAGTGGTGACTAGGACACATGCCGAATGCTTAGTCACGACCAAATTTTCAGTTTTTAAGACTTTAAATGGGTAGTATTTGGTTGCTTCCATATGAGTTTAGTAAATGGGTAGTATTTGGTTGTTTCCATATGAGTTTAGTTAGTCCTATCTTCCATATGAGTTTAGTTAGTCCTATCTTCC
Organism: Ladona fulva; assembly: GCA_000376725.2. NCBI lineage: Eukaryota > Metazoa > Arthropoda > Insecta > Odonata > Libellulidae > Ladona > Ladona fulva. Next base: position 447,006 of record KZ308185.1, on the reverse strand, counting down.
ATATGAGTTTAGTTAGTAGAGCTGGTTCATTCTTCTTTTGAAATAAATATACGTGGGCAACTTTTAAAGCGTTATTTTCAGTAAAATGAGAGATAACCTCCATCACTTATCTTCAATTAATGCTTAAACATGGAAAAAATAACTGGAATATTACAAATTAATTTTTATGGATTAATTATTACTGAGTTTAAATAGGCGTAAATTCCCAAAATTCGTCAGCGAATTGTTGACAACAACAGACAGCGTTACCAGACAAGTGTACCAATGCTAACTCATTAAGACAATCTGCAGTCATTCTCGCCATAAAAAACTGCGAACGATCCTATTAAAGTGAATTGAACTGAAAGAAAAAATGATTAAACACTGTAAGCAAATGACTGATGCAAAAAATTCCTTTTCGCAATAAATTACGGCTTTCATGTTTATAACCTTTGACTAGTTTTCCGCTACCAACTAATCACAAACGATCTCCGAAGAATTGTCACCATTTGTAATGTTAGTAATGTTGATAAACGTGTTTCGGCAACTAAGGCCATTTCGCACATATGGCCCCCCACCGGGAATCGAACCCGAGACCTCTTCCGCCAAAGGAGAACAAGCAGCCCATTTGGATATCCGGGAGTCCGTATTAGTGATTCTTGGGAATGATTTCAAATAAATAATACAATATTTGTAGTTGAATATTTTAGAGCACAAATTCTGCATGAGAATATTTGAACCTCAAATCACTGAGAAACCTATATACTCGTAGCACATTTTTCCAGTTAACATTACAAAATAAATCAAAAATGCACACATTCAAATTCCCTCCGTCCGTGAGCTATCAACTTTTTCGAGAGCTACGAGCTTTCACGAGAGCGAGAATTTAATTCGCTCTCGTCCTCCAAGGAAAACTTTCAAACAAAAACGCGTGGCGATAAAAATGGAATTCGTTGGAACTAATAAAGGCAAAAAACACCGAACCCGCATGTTCAAAGTTTGAAGCAGGTGTCCTGGTTGGCGCTTTAAAAAAATCCGCACGCTTCCCACTCTCGACAAAAAACGGAGAAAAATCGTGCTTCTGACCTTTTTAAAGCATACTCGTCCTGGATCTTGTAAATCAAACTCTCTTCCTAGAGTTCCAGATTGATGTCTTTATGCTCTTATCTTCGGATGCTAAGAAGCCTACCTGCCATCGGTCTCCATTTCTCTCGAGGAGACCCATCGCTCTTAATCCGTCTCTATCCTCTTGCAAGAAAAATCTGCCCTTCTCTGCTTGAATGATCCCCATTTTCCTCCGCCGTCAATCTCACTCGTTAACCCTCGACCTGCGCTGCATCTCAACGAACTTAATTCCAAATCCCAATCCGAGTTCTTTCTCACCTCCGACGCTGCAGAGGGATTCAAGCCGTTTTAAGCTATCAGCTTTAGGGCTCCGAACCGTGTCGCCCTTTCACAAGCCCTCGCATCACAAATCGTTTGTGCGTTTGATTCTCTGTGGGCACTAATATTGTGGTGTTTCGAGATAGACATGATGAATTTTGGACCTTTGCGTTGGATTTCAGCCGAACCTTTACCCAATCCGTCGTTTTAACTTTCGCTCTATTTTGCTATCTCCTTTTCCTTTAGTGATGTAAACATTGACTACCTAACTCGGTGCTCAGATACAAAAGAAAAGAAGTGTTCGCTTTCACAAGTATTAAATCTCTGTTCACAAATACGATCAACATTTATATAAAAACTGCATTTTTGACGAGATACTTCTTGCTTTACTTCCGAAAACTTCCATGTTAACAGAAACGGCGCTCATGAAAACATGAAACTTATCAACAGCAGCTTGGAACATCTCTGCAACAAGGAAATTGGAAGACTAAAGGTGTCCATATTTGCGAATCGCGTGTAAAAATAAGTACTTTTTGAATCTACTAAGTCGGCCTCGACGTTTTGGTAGTTTTCCACCCTGAGGAAATACGAAAAACATACCTTTACCACAGAAGGTTTATTATAACACCATGGTTTCGACCCCTTGGGTCATCCTGCTTAACACCAAATTAGATGTAAGGAAAAGAAAGTTGGAACACGGCTGTTAGTGAATTAGAGTTTCAAAAACACTCCCAGAAATCGGTAATCCGGAGCTTCCCGACTGTCTCTTATTTATAGCCGTATTTCGCTTGCCGAAATACGGCTTACGGAGTGTTTTTGAACCTCTAACCAAATTAGATCTCTCATTTCAACAGTAAAACTTTTCTACGATACTCGTACAGTCACGAATCTAAATATCTGATCTATAACGTTAGTAATTACAACGATTTAAAGTTTATCAATTGACTCGGTACGGTAGTTGTGGTTGAAATGCCTGCTAGAAGAGTGGGTTCGAATCCGATGGCATATCGAAAATTTTCACCTGTATTTCTCCTTTTATATTTTACGTCTCTCGAATATTTGCGCAAAGACGTATCCTTTCTTGTTCCCTGTGAAATCAATATTTCACCTCTTGCTTCTAATTGTTAACTTTTGAGAGATTCGGGATTAAGAGAACTCAGTTGATCAGGAATCTCTCCTTATTCCTAGAAATCTCGGCGGCAGCCATTCTCCTAGTATAGTCGCCTGGGCTTCCACAGCTATTCTCTAGGATCTCTAGGTGGAGGGAACTTAGAGATAGGGCTCCCCTTAGGAGAAAATCCCATTGATGCCTGGCTGCACCAATGAGTGGGCTTCCGCCTGTCCTAACGACATAATGGGAAGGGCACATGCGAGATTCTGGGACCCGTCCCGATTTCCCTTTACCCGATAAGGGCCTAAAACTTTACAGCCCCTTTAAAGGCACAAGAAGGTGTACATCGTTTGGAAATATAAATAAATTATGAGAAATTTAATCATTTACCGGAAAACGTTCATTGCCACAAAATATTTGGTTTCTAGTATCGGTCAAAGGCTTTTTATTGAAGAAGAATCTCTTTAATTGCCAAGTTGGTAAATTTTTCATCTAAAAACATCTTTTATAATGTCACCTTTATGTCAGAAGTTGACAATATTAATACGATTCAAAATTATTCGATCAATCAAGTCATTAATATGAAAACAATTTACCCAATATATGTAGACTTAAGCAGATTCCTAATACGTCGTCATCCAAGTATTAATAAAGTTTTAGGTTAATAAGTCTTTGCCTTAATTGTTAGCAGAACTCATCAGAAGAAGCATACGTTTAAATATCTATACATCACCAAATCGTTTTATTAGTAAACGCCCGGTTAGCAGAGATTTAGTTTGATTCCATCAATCAGCTTCCAGATGACGACATACGTTGGTCGTGAACTATAAGATTCTGTGATGAGGTGTAGGCTTAATTCGCTCTTAATCTTTTAGATGAGTATTGAATGCAACATCCCATAGGAAATTTAAAGAAAGAATAGCAGAACTTAATGGAACAAAAGATTCCGGTCATTAAATAATACCGCATTGTGGCGCTAATGATTTATGCGTACTCATTACCTTGACCATTCCTTCCGTTAGTGGAATCGATTGAGAAAACAGCACCCCGAGGTAGTTCGATTTTCGTTTGCGAACTGGTTTGAAGCAGTTGAGTAATCTGACCTGCTGAAAAGTGTTTCAGTACAACGTGGTTTATCTTTAATTATTAGCGGCGGTATATTTGAAATGAGAATCTTTTTAGGTCAAGATTATAAAAAACAGTTGAATCTCTTCGCGTACTCAATAGACGTAACAGAGTAAACTGCCTGCTGATTCTGACGACTCACTAATCCTCTAAATAGAAGCAGTAATTCTTAAAGTAAACGAAGAACTGTAGTAGATGTGGCTTAACGGCCAGTACCGTAGATATTTTTCACTTAGTTTACCCTTGGGGATTAGCAGTATTTATTTTAGAACAAAAGTTTTAATTTTATTAATTGACAAACGTGACTCTTCTAATATGTAAAAAGGAGCTCGACCGTTCCGTGATAGTTTCCTTTTTACTCAACTCTATCCATCCTATCCAACAGGTCTACCCATTTAAGTAATCGGTATTTAATATTTGTAATACTAACCCATCAAGGGTCGGTATTCAAACATGACATTTATTTACAAAATATTGATTGTTCTTCTTCAGTCATTAAAAGGGTATAAATGTGGACGAGGTTCAGTTTGATCGTAAAATTTTAAGTCTAAGTTCAATAATAATAATTAGCTACTATCTTAATCTCAGTAAATGTTAATGGCAAGTTTGGGTTACCTATTAATCTACAGGTGATTACTGAAGATAATTCACTAATACACCCATTAATATTTGCAGCCCGATTGATACTGAAGGCTATCACGTAATTCAGAATGAAACATGCTGAAATAACGGACATTTGAGGGCCTCTAGCATCAAAATCATTGAATTTTATATTATAGTTAGAATACATAACAAATATTCGCTGAGTAAAAGAATGCTAACTTGTTTACATTTTCATAATTTCAAAGCAATATAATTATGCGTCCCAGAAAATGGACGTTGGCCTTTAACGGGTAAAGGTGATAAGTAACTTCACTAATTTTGTTTTGGGATTTTTTATATAATTACTATAGCACAGTATGATATGTACTTTAAATTATTTGGTATCTTCTTTCACGTGTTTCTATGTAATATTTATGTTCATGCATACTTCTTAATCACTCTATTCAATTTCGGTTTCGGGGTAATTTAGTTATTTGCCTCGTAAATCCACGTTATTTGACCCTACATTCCTATCCTTACATCATTCGCTTCAAATACATCCGCACATACTTTCATTCATGCCCTTTTATTCTTTGATCCACTTCCGTTCTCTCTCCTCCGTAATATATTCAACTCACTCAATCACTTTTCTCGCTGCCTTCCACTCCCCTTACTACCACTCTCAATCTCTCCGAACACAATCACAGTCATACGGATTCAATCCATCCAATCCATCTACGATATAACATCTTTTTTTATTGATCAGCCCCACTTTTGGCCCTGATTTATTTTTATCCCATCATATAAGACTCAGTTCCTCCTGTTTCTGTCACTTACTATGCCATATTCCTTGTGGTTCAAGGAACATTTTTCTTTAACAGTTGCTCGCCAGACTGTTCCTCGATGTGGTCTATATTTCACCCACACTTTCTCGAGACTGAAATTCACACAAAATCAGCATGAAAACCCCACTCCCACCCATCCCAACCCCGCCCAATCATAGGTCAACCTTTAGCGAATCATTGGAGATGTACTAGTATGCAGTGTGGTCTTAAACAAAAAGAATCTGGCGATAATGTGCAACCGAGTAACTGTACCGATGAGCAATTGCTGCCACACAATAGAATAAATCGTGTAAGAAAAAATTCCGCACTAGTCACTATCTGTACTAACCGACACTTATGACCTGTAATGACTGACTGAGAATCCAATGCTCTTACTATGCACTAAATTTAAATTTCTTTTATGTTCAACTTTCATTGACGAAAACTTAGGTTCTAATGTGTTAGATTGTGTTTCTAATTGTATACTTTAACAACTTTTGTAATCTTTACTATCCCTTACGTTATTTAATATTGTGATCTATCTCACTCTTTCTTTCATTCTTTCCTACAACATTCGCAGGTTTCTCACAACCCTTTCTCTATGTGAGTGTTTTCTTGCACTGTAGGTATTTTTCCTGTGATAAAAAATCATTTTTTTTCTCCACAAAAACAATTTTCTTATATTTTTTATTTTCTATTTTCTAAGAACTCATTAAAAATCTGTGTATATTCTTGTTTAAAACATTACATTACGTTATGTATTCTTTATGTATTTTGTACCAAATTGTGACACCAGGATAATTGGAAGATTGGACTCTCTATTCCCCGTATCTCCAAATAATAAATTTTGTATTGTATTGTACTTGTAAATAATGTGAGGCGACCAATAGTACCGGCGAGGATATGTCCTGCGAGGAATCGTCCGAATGAGATGATTCATACGACAAGACAGGCAACCTAATCAACTCTACCAAAACTTACTACTGTACTGCAAAAATTACGTAAGCTCTGATTTTCCCATTTGAGAAAACCTCACCTTGCGAAGTTCAACACTTTCGATTCCCCCTAAACCAGAAGCCATTAGAGGAAAACCGTAGCATTTTGAAAAAGAAGTTTGAGGCACGAAAACGACGCATTCCGCGATAAAGAATACTCCCGCATTCTATTTCGAGGCTCCATGTCTTATTCCGGTCGAGAGACACTCGTCTCTTCCTTCGCTTAGCATCCCATCAACATTCTCATCTACGAACCCTTTGCCGCCCAACCGCTGATCCAATTTCTTCCTCCCACGCTTCTTCAACCTAGCCCCTTATCAGATGAAAATGGGGCAAATCGCTCGTCTTTTGTCGAGTGGGCGATACTGGAAGGCGCCTAACAGATCCCTCCCATAAGCGCTCTCGCCTAGGGACCGAGGATTTCTCTGATAGAGGGCAGGGCTGAAGCTTAGGTAACGGGAGACCTTTGAACTCGAGATTGGCCCAAGGATTTTTCCGAAGCTTCCCTGTCCCTCTCGTCGCCACCGGAAGTGAGAGAACGTGACGCAATTGAATTAGGTCCTCTGTCACGGTACGATACCTAATGGGGTAAAAAGTCCTGGGAGGAATGGCGAAGTTTGGTTTCTTCAAATTGAATCAAGGAAAGACCTTTCTCTTGATGAGCAGCTCTTAACAGAGTACGTAGAATACTCCTAAGTAGCGGTCTATAATTTCATTAGCCACTTCCCAAGATTACCGAGTCCAAACAGGGTAAAACGAAAAGCTCGATTATGTGAGACCTAATTTTTTATAGTTTTAAGTATTTTTTGTTGGCTGTTTATGAATTTCAGGAATATCGACGGTATTTACAATCTTCTTTTAATTTCTTCTTTTTATTATTCTTTTTAAATTATTTTAATTTTACATCTACTAAATATGTGATTATATGGATAATCCACCATATATTTTGTACCACTTCATAGTTTTTTGACATTTTACTTTCAACCGATGAATTATTGTACTATGTTACTATCAACGTCTAAATTATAAATGTAATTTATTGCCTAGGGAAGGTTAGGAGAGTTTTATCTCCCATATTTGGGCGAATGCCTGGAAATAATTGTGAAAAATAATTTTATTGTTATACTCCCTCCAACGTTACCACTTAGCCAGAGGGCCAAATTACAACGTAATTACAAACAAATAAATAATATTGTTTCGATAAAAAATACTTTCCTCCAATGAAATTATTTGGTATCTCGCACGATTCTATTAATAATTAAAGAATAAAGCAAAACGTTTCGAAGAAAAGGAGTATAAAATATCGGATTTTGGATTTGCGTTTCCTAACTGAGAATACCATTGTCGTTCTTGGTGTGATGAGAAGAAATGACTTATGAATGTTGTGAATCGAAGGGAAGACCTATTCTTTCACTTTCAAATACAGACACGCAAGTTTCACGAGGTTATGAGCATTAAAAAATTGGTAATTGCTTTATTAATCAGTTTTCCATATACCTGTTTAATTTCCATTCAGAAACATCCCTTTTAAACAGAAATATAACACCAACGTACGAGTTACTTAGAAGTAAGAACTGAATAAGACTGCCTAAGCATTTAGATTATAGGTTTTATTAGGGAAAGATGTTTAGAAGTTTGTGCATTTTCCATATTAATTTGCCCTTTCTTCAGGTTGAAGTCAATCAACATCGGGCATTAACATTCAAATTTTTTACGAAAATGCGCGTATCGATATTGAATTTGACATATTAAACTAGTTATATCCATCCAGAAACTAAATACAGCATGCGTTCGTTTTAATAACACGAAAACTTGTTCATGATCATTAAAAATGAAACAACCCGCACTTTCCGCGGAGTCATTCACAGAATCAATAAATAACGTTGTGTTAATACTCTTCTTTTCTCAGAGTTTACTTATAGAAAGAAATAAAGCATCGAAATATAGCAACTAGCACCTCGAGCTGTTAGGGAAAAACTCTTACGTTACCTATAAACGTTTCGACATTTTACGACTATTTGAACAATAACATGTTCACTTAAATATCTCTTCTTTACCCAATGAAAGGGTCTTTGCTTCTAAATTGAAATAATGGCTATTTCTACCAACGGGTATAGAAATTTATTTGAAGAAATTGTATTATTTTTTTCTTCTTCTTTTTCTTTATTTCCTTCATTTCTATTGTATTCCATACTATATTTTTTGTTTATTTTCAGTTCCTATAAGCATTTTCATAAAAATCTTTCTTTAATATGTGCCTAAAGACACGTCCCTTTTTTATCCAAAGGGATGGCAACCCCTACAAAAGGAGTTTCTTAAGGAGTAGCTAATTTAACTTTTGTTTTTTTATGTACATTTGTGACAAATTAAATAAATGTGTTATAAATGTATATTTAAAATATTGAATTCAGTTTTGTAGGGGCATTTTAGGTCACACCAAAGTCTCAAAACTAAAACTCGAATATAGGGAACGATTATTTTGAACCGAGCAAACGGCATTATTAATTCTAAGAATTGGATTCCACTCTCCATAATTATGGACTGGTAATGTAATTAATAATTCAATTTTGCAAAATTAATGTGATTGAATCAAATTAATCACATCCTTTATAACCTATCGAGGAAAAATAATTGTTTGTGATGTTCACGTGTAGATTCAGAAATTATTACCATTTAGTACGTTTCGAAAATGTTGTAATTTAGCATATTTTGAAATATTCACTACCAAATATACAGATATAATGAAGAGAAACTTCGGCCGGAATGAAGTTTATATTGACTAGTTATGTGGATTTTATAACATGCGTATCATTACTCAATTTTGACTCTCGAAACTTAATACAACAAGCATAAATATGATGATATCATGATAATTATTCCTACGAATCAGCCCACGATACTTGATTATATAATTAATTAAACATTTTAATATGGAGTTTATCCTTTTTTGGTGAGGTTACCATTTTCGATATCGCCTATCTACTAGGAAGAACGATGATGAAAAAGTTATTATTTTATATTAATTTGCTCTGGAATTCAACATACATAATTTCAAATGAAAATAACATGTTTACTGTTCAAAAACCATGAACATTCCATAAAAGTTAATCTTTATAATTAAAGATCGCTTTTGACACAATACCCTAATTACGAACGTCATGGACAGATGCCTCATTCTGTTGCCGGTCAGTGAGAGGCGATAAATTAATTTTGAGACAATTAACCAAACAGTAACCTTTCAGAACAACATGAAATTTAACGAAGAGATTCGCAAACATAAATATATTTCCCATACTTGACGTATTTCAACCGAAGTTATTATTATATTATAATATATTATAATAATTAACTATTTCCTTATTTCATTACAGTTTATCGTCATTTTGAATTTATCAGGCCCAACTTCAGGTAAGCCTTGAGAATTTGGTTTACGCCATTATAATGAAAATAATAAATAAAATACAAATAAAATATTAATGAAATATAAATCAAGTACTATCATATGTATATCAAAAGCAAATGTCTGTCCGTCCGTCCGTCCCCCTATTTATCTTAGAAACGGCTTGACTTAGAAATCTGAAACAAACTGCATTGTGTTTCAATGATGCTGAAACCCTCCGAAAAACTATTTTCATCTCTGTAAAGGCCCGGGTTCAAACCCAGGAGCACAAAATACGTTTCATAATAGATGTACGTAAATTACCTTTTCATGACATGCAGAGGTCGTTTCTTTTACAAAATTAAATTAGAAACAATGGTCCTAAGAAATTGAGACAAGTGTCACAAGAAAGGAAAATAATCATAAAATCTTATTTTAGTCGTGAATCATTCATATAAATTCGAAATTGCGAAAACTTTGATAAAATAGACGTAACATTTTTCGGAAATAAACAAACCATCCCTTTGATGACCAAAGCAATTGTTGTACATTGATTTCATGAGATATCCCATATAAATGCACGGCGATAATCAGTTAGTATACTTTTCCATAAGAAATGTACGTAAAATAGGTTTCTGTTACCTGCAGAGGTTCTTTCTTTTTCAAAATTAAATTAGAAACAATGGTCCTACGAAATCAAGAGCAGTGTCAAAAGAAAAGAAAATGATCATAAATTCTTATTTTAGTCGTGAAATATCAATATAGATCCGAAATTTCGAAGATTTTGATAAAACACACAGAAATTTCGTGAAATATTTGGGAAATAAACAACCCATCCCTTTGACGACTAAGGCCATTGTTGAACGTTGATTTCATGAATTATCCCAAATAAGTGCACGGGGATAATCAGTTCTTATAATTATTATAAGAAACTTACGTAAAGTATGCTTTCATGACTTTGAAACATTAGAATNAAATAAATTTTAACAATACATTAAAAATTAAAATAACAAAGTACAATAATAAATTAATATAATAAATTAAAAATACGAAAACACAAAGATAAATGATAAACAGCGAGTAAGAAATAAGGTCTTCAAGCCGCACGGAGCGATGAAATTCGTCCGCCGACGTAGACAATCCTTCAGGCCCAACGGAGCGCGGAGATCGCTTAAACAAGAGAACATGGCAGAACTTTTCTCGGGAGGATTGCGCACGAATATCGAGCATTTGTTACGCAGTCCCAGACGGTTATGAGAGAGGCTTCCACAGCCTCGGTTCACACCGCGGTCAGACCCTTCCTATTCCGATTGGCAGAAGAGAAGCTGAGGGAATAGAAAGGATACGTGAGGAGTGACGGGGGACAGACGGCGGCCGAGGGAGGAAAGCCCGATTACTCATGCATCACACAACGGAAACGTCAAAAGTTCGTAAAATGATGTGCGCGGAGGTGTCCGGGTTTAATCGCAAGCGTCGCTCACTGCCAATTTGTTGCGGGGAGGGCGAGAAAAAAGGGATTTTGAAGGACGGGCGATGAGAGGTAGACCATGATGACGTCAAGAGCGGGGGAAGGAAGGCGAGAGGATGGCGACATTCGATCGAAATTTTGAAATGCGGACTTCTGAGGGGAAATCTTCGAAAGCAAATATTTGCGTATCCCATGGGGGTTTTTGTTTTCTTCCGCGCCCAAACACATGGCTCGGCGAATGTTTTCCTTTCTGAGCGAATATGTTGGCCCTTAAAGTATTTTTGCCTTAATTTTTCCACCATCCCGTTATTCGGTTTTCGAATGTTTACAGTGACGAAATCAACGTCCGAAGCGTATTGTTTAATTACCACTGAGAGAAGTAACCGGGGTATAAGGGAATGTAATGCTTTACCTGGAGAACTTCTCATCCCAATGCCTAAAAACATTAAAATCTTCAAAGCAAAAATTAAAAGCTGCTAAATTCTATGTAGTTCTTATATTGCATGTTCATTATGTAATGTATTTTAACTTAAGTCTCTTGAACTCGACTATGTATAACTTATATGTATATATGTGTATAGACATTGCAAAATATGGTATGTGGGAAAATTATTTTCAACTTTATGTATGTATGTTTATTCAGATGTATTGTATGTATATATTAATTGGTTTTATAGAATGTGTACTGTCTGCGGGAGGTTTTTGGAGGGGTTTTCCTCCCGTCTTTGGGCGAATGCCGGACAGTTAGTACATTGTTTTTGCACCCCCTCAACCGTTGCCACCGGGTCCCACGACCTAATCGCGACGGGTAATTCTTAAATAAATAAATAACCGTTATGTCCTCCTTCTTTGGTTAGCGATTTATCCGACAAAACTGTCAAATAATGATGACTTCTTGAAGCCATTTCCGCGCAATACTTTTCTGTCACCTAACTAATATATCAATCGCACAAATGCTTAATGTCAAATGTGAAAGTTTTCACAAATATATTAAGTAATCTGCACATTTTGAATATATTTCTTATATATTTTTCGTGAGATTACATGGTTAACTTAGTCATTTAATTTTTTAGAAAAATTGCAACTTAATTCTTCCTTGGTAACAGTGACGTAGCTCCGTAATATAATGGCCCGCGATAATTTACGTGCCGTCCAAGATTAAAAATATATAGGGAATTATACTAAAAGCAGGGAGTTTTGTGACTGCATCTTACCTCAAGGGCACAGAAATAGTTTAGAAATAGTGATCGAATTCCTCTTAAACTGATTCCGTCGAAATTCGAGTAAATTTCAATATTACAGATATCTTAGAACTGCCCTGCATGAAGGAATAGCATACTGATTAATCTTCTAAAAGCTCATGGAATTTTTTCTTACTAATATCTTGCATTTCGTATCTATAGCACATGTAATGTAATTCATGAGGGATATTTTCAAGGGCATTGGTATTCGTTTCAGAAGTGTGCAGTGACTTAAGAATATTTGTTAGATGGTGATCTTTTCCTTATTTCCTGAGAAAGAAGAGTTTATCCGGGTTTACTAGGAAATAAGCATTTGCATCAAAAGGAAAGTTTTCAATGTATATCGAATTCAACTCCAAATGCGGGGTACTAGCAGGAAATTTATTTCAGAAAGAGAGAAAGGTCTGCATTTTGAGAAAAACGTCCATCCATTGAGATGGCTAAAAAGAGAATTTTATGTGGTACTTTTACCTGATTATCAAAAACAACAGTTTCAACAAAAATCTTAAGGTATCCTCTGCCATTTAATTATTATTATCAAACTTTGGTCTATATATTTTAGCAGGTTTGTTTATTTTTGATTTACGAAAGGCATGAAGACCTTAATATAGTGATCATCTATAACAATGACGAAAGAATAAAAACTTGTGTTTTACATCTCTTTATATAAACAGAAGCTGCGACCAAGGTTTCAGAGCGTTGCCCCGTTGGGCCTGATGATGCAGAAAGATTCTGAATCCTATGCCACTCTTACCGTTTCACTACTGCGGTGCCAATTATAAATAAATATTGGGACATAAATTATACGGTGTTTCATCACTTCACTTACATCGGTCACTTCATTTATTTTACAAAATTAAGAGAAACAAAATTCATTTTAATCTAAAATATACCCTCCTTCGTTTTGCAACGTTTTGCTTCTTCGTGCGCACTTTGCAATGTATTTCGGTAAACCTTCAATGCTTCTCTTCCAAATTCAATTTTCCGTGACAAAAAATGCTCCTCCAGTACGTTTTGACCACGTTTATAAAATGCATGATTTTTTGTCTAAATAATTTCGTCGAATATGTTAGGTGGGACATAGTTCTCCATTCAAACTTCTCCAGTTTTTATAACTTCGTCCTCTCTGTATGTGGCCGAGCGTTGTCCCTATGGAATAACACCTTCCATCTTGACACCAAACCTTTTTCCTCTCGCGATTACTTAAGCCACTCAAGCTGCTCGCAGTAGATCTCCTTTCTTATCGTTTGGTTTGGGTTTGTAAGTTCAAAGTGGTCTAAGCCTTTCTTATCCAACCAAAGAGATAAGAATATCTTACGTGGGCAAAGGCATTCTTTAGCCTGGGAAGCCGGTGTTTCTCCTCTCCTTACTCGCTGTCTTCAAAGCTTGAAATATTTGTAGTGAGCCCATTTATCGTTACCAATCACTATTCGGTCGAAAAGAAGTTCATTCCTGAGACGTGACACCAAAGAAGGGCACTTCCTCCATCTGGATTTGTATTCTTTGCTGCCACGCAGTGTCTTCTCGATGGCACGCAGGTGTCGTTGAACGGCTGAATGATACAAGCTTCACTGATGATTCATCAACAGCTCTAATGCTATAGTTTTCAGCTCGTCTTCTAGGATGCAGTTTCCGGCTGGGAATTTCTGGAACCACCGTTGACACTTGGGTATGTTTTTTGTCCGATTCCCATTTACAACATAAATATTCCTCTCACTTTCCGTAGCGTTGTTGCCTTTATTGAACTAATGAAACAAAACATGCTGAATGCACTCCTTTGTCACTTCCCTTACAACTTTGTAAAAATAAATCTTTAAATCGAACTGCAAACTTTTTTAAAACTTGCAGCAAGTATAAGAACAAGGAAAGTAAACTAGCTACTTTCATAGCAAGTTGATTCCCGTAGTTTTCCCTCCCCTTCCTACTTTTAGTTCATGCAATTGAAAAAACAGCATTATTTACGGGGTGAACTGAATGTATTCTTTCATCACTTTATGAAAGGCCAACAGCAAAAATGGTTGCCGTAGTTCTAAGGCAATTGGCTACTTAATGAACGATCCAAATTTCTATTTCAGACAGTAAGCTGAGCAAATAATTACGAAGGAGATGATAGACATCTATCTTCCTTCCTTAGTAGGTGAGCCTAATCTTTGAATTCAATCTTTTTTTATGAAATATAGTTTAAGAAATGGAAAAATGTGTATTTGCGATGCAGAGAATAGAGTACTATGGGCCGTTCTGATTTTGAGAGGAAGATGAGGGAAATAGATGCTAGAAACGAATTGATTCAAGAACTCATTTTTTCTGCGAACGATACGCGAAAGTAATCGATTAGGGAAATAGTTATGGCGTATGCACCACCTGCCACGCGCCAAAAGGTGGCTTGCACGGCATTTACTTAGACATAGACAATACTAACACTTTACTGCCGTCGAAGGTGCCGTATTTTTGCACCGTAATGACCATCACTTTTTTCTTCCGCAGAAGTTCGCGAAATTAGAACTCAAATTGAAATTACGAGATTCTTTTATCAACAACATGATTGTACCGTCGTCGTCGAAACGTCGTCACTACAGCCTCAGCCATCGCGGTGGAACCCGGAAGACATCATGGGAACAACCTGATCGTATTTGCGATTTTAAGCCCAAATAGGAGTCTGCCTAGCTTCGTTGTGCCTAAAAAGAGTTGTTGTAGTTACATCCTGAGTCACCGAGAATGCTATGAGAAGAAATCCAAACCTGCCAACTCATCTCCCTAACTATATATCTGGAGGTCCTCATTCGTATTCAGCGCATACACCTTTTCCTCTGGTAGAGGTGAGGCTCCGCAGAGTTTTCTCAAAGTCTGACCCAGCATATATCATGCTTCTCAAAAACTCTGTCCTAAACTAAACAAACCATCCCACTTTAAGTAATACGCAGTATTAAAAATATTAACATATAAAATTATTTTCGTGAGATTACATGGTTAACTTAGTCATTTAATTTTTTAGAAAAATTGCAACTTAATTCTTCCTTGGTAACAGTGACGTAGCTCCGTAATATAATGGCCCGCGATAATTTACGTGCCGTCCAAGATTAAAAATATATAGGGAATTATACTAAAAGCAGGGAGTTTTGTGACTGCATCTTACCTCAAGGGCACAGAAATAGTTTAGAAATAGTGATCGAATTCCTCTTAAACTGATTCCGTCGAAATTCGAGTAAATTTCAATATTACAGATATCTTAGAACTGCCCTGCATGAAGGAATAGCATACTGATTAATCTTCTAAAAGCTCATGGAATTTTTTCTTACTAATATCTTGCATTTCGTATCTATAGCACATGTAATGTAATTCATGAGGGATATTTTCAAGGGCATTGGTATTCGTTTCAGAAGTGTGCAGTGACTTAAGAATATTTGTTAGATGGTGATCTTTTCCTTATTTCCTGAGAAAGAAGAGTTTATCCGGGTTTACTAGGAAATAAGCATTTGCATCAAAAGGAAAGTTTTCAATGTATATCGAATTCAACTCCAAATGCGGGGTACTAGCAGGAAATTTATTTCAGAAAGAGAGAAAGGTCTGCATTTTGAGAAAAACGTCCATCCATTGAGATGGCTAAAAAGAGAATTTTATGTGGTACTTTTACCTNGCAAAAGGAAATTGGGCTTTCTACGCAGAAAAAAGTACAAAGAAAATCTGAACTACCGCAATAAACTCCAAAAAAGCTTCATAACAAATATAATTTCATTTTTTGTTACTGCAACTACGTAGGAAGCAATTCCATTTTATCACTACGTTTCTCACTCACTGAGAAAGCTTCTCACACCTCCAGAGGCGCATGCATTCCTGGTTAAGGAACTAACCTCAGTTAACTAATCGCAGAAGTCGTATCCACTGAATTTCGTAAACATATCTGTTATGAGAAATAAGAATAGAAATTTGAAAGCCAATCCGAGTGTATAGTTATCCAATACAAATAAGTTTATTTTATTAGTTTTATTGGTCACTTAGTAAAATGGTATCGCTCTTTAAAGACGCAAGAAACGCCATACAAATATAACCATCTAAATAAAATTTCACACCGTAAATTATAAATGTACTAAAGAAGTTCATTTAAACAGTTTTGTTATCTGTAGGAGACTCCACGAGTTCAGCAATCCGCAGAAAACTTTCCCACCCGTATTATTAAATGTTTTTCCACAAAAACCGGGATAAAATCACCTCACCTACGACCTTCCGTTATTGAGGATGATCCACAAAAGAGATGAGAAAGGGGATGGGAAGCGAAAGGCGAGAGAGGCATCGGTCACACGAGAATAATCGGAAATCAATACCCTCCCCGTTGCTCTCCCTTCGACCTTGCAACGTGATTACGCCAAGAAGACATCGCTCTGGATGGATAGCGCACCTCTGCTCCGTCCATGACACCAGAAACTCCCTCAACAACCCCTTCCCGCTTCTCACCCGCCCACGCGCAACTCGATTTTCCCCAAATCCATCGGCGTCGCCATCCACGAATTCCAATCCTTCTTCCTCTTTTACATCCCCAAAAAAGCGCCACCTTTTCCCCATCCTTTTTTCCGGACGCGGGGCGCAATTACTCCCCATGAAGGAACGTCGAAATTCGGTTCAGTTGGAACGGTCGATCTTTGTTTTTGGCCCGCGGATTTTTTTTTCACCCTCGTCCGCTGCGCTGAAATTGCACGGCAAAAAGCATTTCCATCGCGAGGGGATCTTGATTCGTAAATCTGCATGGGGTGGATGAGTGGGCGGTCTTCATTTTTTTGAAAAACTAACGAAGGAACTGTTCCTCGTTTATCTTTCCATTTGATGTCCCCAGCTGCCGTTGAATTTGAAAGGGGGAAAAAGGCTCACCGGTAAGCATAAATCTTTCCGCCGCTCGAATCGAAGCTTTTCTGAACGCGAACGAAAGCTTACGTGTCCATTCAGACGCTATCCGCTCTGAAGATAACCTTTTAGAGCTGCTAGCATGTTGATTCTGCCGAAAAAGCCGTAACAAATATTGCTGTTAAAGCAAAACTGTACTAAGCTTTACGAAACTGTTTTAGTAATTGGCTACCGTGAGAACTGTATTACTTTCCATGGTAACAAATAGAGGAGAAGAAACAAAGCCTATAAATCTGTGATAAAATTTTAGACTTTGATATTTTGTATCCAAAAAAAAAATATCGGAAAAAGTCATACGTGGCTGTGAATCAAACCCACATCTTTCTCTTTCTGATCTGATATTCTGAACGAAAGGTATCCAATCTAGTAACAGACTTATTATAAGTATTCACTCCTATAGAAACCTCACTCCCTATTGAGGCAAATGCACCATTGAATATGATTTATTTCTTGAGAATCGCTGCTGCAACTGTTTAATTTCTACTGTGATCAGATGGATATTATACTCAATGGTAGGTTAAACCTAAAATTCATGGTTTTTACAATTCAGTCATAAGGTTTTAGGATAGAAATTGTATGAAACATTCAAGAGAGGCAGCTACGGGACCGCAAGGAATTGGAGAAAAGGGAAATTTGAAGACCGTGGATTGGAAACCCGTTATAAACGTATCAGTATCTCGTACAATAATCTCACTCAATTCTTAGGAAGCGATGAAGGTGATTTGACTGGTGGTTCCACTAAGTCATTCCTTGAGCAAAGCTGTTCCCTTCCCTGGACTCTACGGCTGTTAACAAGTGCAATAGTAATAGCTTTTGGTTTCTTATATTTAGATTTATTCCTCCTGTTTCTCCATATTTAGATTTATTCCTCCTGTTCTATTGAATTAGACAATTGTTAAGTCAGCTTAGTTTTACTAAGTTTATTTTGTTTTCCCTTGAATACTCTAAAAACGTGGAATATTAGATCAGATGGATTCTGAAATCTTTTCTGCCTTCTCATGTACGAGTTGTTGAGTTAAAAATGCTCGTTTAAGTACTAAATTCTCAGAACTTGATATATTTAAATTTGTTAAGTATGTTTATCTCAGGACCCACTTTAGTTACATGACGAATAATTTCAGGTGATTCAAACGAAAGGTCAGGGTAAAAAGAAAATTATTTCATGGCCATAGTATACCTGAGAATAAATTTATCTACGAATTTTCGAAGTTGCATTTCAGGAGATGAGTAAAATATATTAAATCGAAATGCTATGAATACGTTAGGAGTAATACGTCAATATTTGAAAAGAGAAATATGAATGCTTGTAAAGGCCTTTCCTCCGGGGAAGTTCAAGGAACATTATAATCCTTTTAAGTTCTTATCTTCATCTCCAATGATATGCAGAGGATGACTAAAATTTACCTAGGAATCCCTTTTTACCCTTAAAAAAGAAATTTCAGAGGGGAAGCTATAGATCGTCTACAGAAGGTAGTCCAGAATATTTTTAAGAGAACCGAAATAAAACTAACGTATTTCAAACAAGAGAGAAAAGATATTTGATACGATCTTCTACGCCCGATTATCCATATACTGAGTCTCCTTGGCCAGAGAAACAAAGAAAAGTTTTTAACCTCACATAAAAAGATAATTTTAAAACTCTTAAGGTTTCAATGATAAGAAATGCCAGAATAAAAGAGAGAGGAAATATAGAAAAGAAAGGAAGTACAGAGGAGAAAAGTTTTCTCTGTTAAGGCAAATAATAAATTAGGTGCTTCCGCATCAGTTTCTCTTCTGAACTTCCATCCCGCCCACTCAATCCAATCTCATTTCCTCAGTCAGTCCACTTCCAATAAACGCCTACGACAAAACCTGCTTTTGACGCTAAAATATAACTAGCTTCTATTCATTACACCCACACAGCCGCTTCATCGTATAACCTTAAGAATAACGACGGTAAGCTTACATAAGAGATATCTTCTGACCTCTATTCGCTGAATCGTGTATATCTTTGTCTGCTAAAGGTGAGGGAATTACCATGCAAAATTTCACTGGAATAGACCGATTGTTACCGTTCCAATATATTCTTGCTACTTCAAAACAT
Organism: Ladona fulva; assembly: GCA_000376725.2. NCBI lineage: Eukaryota > Metazoa > Arthropoda > Insecta > Odonata > Libellulidae > Ladona > Ladona fulva. Next base: position 427,943 of record KZ308185.1, on the reverse strand, counting down.
ACATACAAATTATCATCTTCAAAGGCCTTATTTTCTGTAATTTATTTTATTTGTTTACAACTTGCCGCAGTATGAATGACGTCAGGTGGCAGCCATACAGGGAGGCATGTTAGAAAATAAGACTTTTTACAGCCGCAGCTCAGAGAAAATGTCAGCTCACCATAGAGAATCTTGGATGTGATTCTGTTTCTTTTAAGTGGTGAATATATTGAAATGTATTTATTTAATACACACAATTCAAGCAGTTTCAGTAGTGAGAGTGTATGTACTGAATAATTAAATAGGAACTGAAAAGGTAGGCCTCAGAAATGCAACACACTTGCAAAAACAGTCAAACACTAAAACTCAAAGTATCATAAATTAATTTTTAAACAACGATGATAAATTTAGGTAAATTAAAGACGTAGGTAAAGAATTTTACAATTTTTCGCCGTTTTTGGTGAACGTCACGAAATCGTTTTTTGCTATTTTTTCACCATATTAAGTTTAGAATTTAAATGCCAGTCACAGAGTTATAAAAGAGTAGATTCTGTTCTATAGCTATTCTACAGGAAATAGTAATAAATATACCAGTTATATTCAGTGAATTTAACAACCTAATTTCAAAACGATTGAACAAAGAACAGTATTGGGATGATGAAAAATGCAACTTTTCGTCAAAGCAATTGAAATTTGTGATCGTTTAGGATCATGACCGATTGTACATTGTACAGTTAATCGGTGTAGCCTTCACGCTTGATTTCCATTATATTTTTATTACAACACATCTAAGTGGGTTTTCCTGTATGTGTTATATAATAAATAATAATAATAATCCACAGTACATAACACCGCATCTAGGAAGAGCATGGGGGTAATAACGCCTTATAAGTAGACATACCACAATGCATAAATGGATGTTGGGAAGCCTAAGTTTCAGGCGCTTTGCTGTAAATTACTCTGAATTGGAAGAGTTTCAACAATAAATAACTTAATTTAATGGACATTTCAAAGCATTTTTCATTTCTACGTCCTTTGCATTCCACAAAGTATGGTAAAAGCACAATGATTACTGTATTAGTAACTTGTTTGAACACGGTTATAATTTTTTTAAATAAAACATTCATCTTATTGCAAGGATAGAAAAGTTTTCTTTATATAATCTCCGGCTATTCGTAAGTAACATTCCATTCACAAGATTGTACGGGAAGAATTGTGTGACCAGATTCAAGTCCATACTTAAATATGATTTAAGGAACTCAATGGAAAAAGTACTTCTCTTTAAATAAACCATACACTCTTGAAGCGTAGCGCGGTTTATGCCTACGATGAATGCCAAAATACCAGTCTGATGTGAATTACGGTTGATATACCGAGTTATTTTCATATTTCTAGCTTAGCTTTAAGATGTGGCTAGCACTGAGATTTAACACACACACTTTTGTGTTCCGGTTGAGTTGACTATCCGTTTGCTTAACGTATTTTTGAGATACATTTAATATTACATTACATTAGAAACGTATTTATTGCACGAAATTGGGACTAGATAATCCCATCTTCCATTCAACCCTTATTAATTACTGTGAATGTGTGCAAATAATATTTTCAGTATTTCGAGTAGCTTAACTTATAATAATAATAATAATAAAACGTCTTTATTAGGGCGAGATTGAGACTAGACAGTCTCTTCTTACATCTAACCCTTCGTCATAGAGAGCATGAAATAAAGAGACAGCATGAAAAAAGAGCACGGAAGAAAACTACTTAGTGGGTTTAAAAACCTAAGTTTGCGCTTAGGAAAAAAAAATACACCACAGCAGGAAAACACCCCCAAGAAGGGGGGTGTGAAAAACCTGCGAAACCTACAGATAATTAGCTAAATTTAAGGAGAAGGCAGTTTAAAGAGATCTGAAAGGCAAAACAAGAACAATTTACATAGCAAATACAGATGAAGATACCTTTGCATAATAAGTAGAGGTTATTAACTTATGAATTATCTGAAAAGAAAAACAGGACAGTGGCAGAAATATTAATTGCAAAAAAGAAAAACACAAACAAGACAGTTTTCATAGTTATTACAGATAGAAATGTGTTGAAATAGAGGATAAGCAGAAAAGATTAAGAAGTATCTGAATTGTAAACATGAAAAAGTAAAAAGTACTTTTAACAAAGATAAAAACGATAAATACACTAAAACCGTTACAGTCGCAATATGAATCTTCTACAATAATCTATGCTACCTTATTTGTATCTATTTATGTACATATATTACATGGGACAGCGGACCAAAACCTGAGATAGAGGACGGAAAGATTTTACTAACAGGAAGGGATGTGAATGTGTTGGGCCAAGGGTTGGTGCATTCATAGTGTGGTAAAGAATTTGGTTGAGGTTAGAACATTTGAGTTCTGTTTTGCTGGATTAGTAGAGCCTTATCAAGCTAAACATTTAGTAAAGGCTTAAAATTTTCTTTAAAAAAAACAGAAATATTTCCATATTTAGGGAATTTTGATACGTTTGTAAAAATGAAAAGCCTTAATTAATGGAATGAATTAAGTGACTTAATTGATGGAAAAAGATGCATCTGCAATAAAAATTTTAAAATTCGCACGGAGATAATTGTGATATCCTGGTGCCGGAAAAGCCATCAAATCAACAAATTACTGAATTCAAGTTCAATTTAATCGGAAGATAAAGAGCTATCATTTTGGATAAGCTATAAACTGAATTCTACTACGTATAAAATGGTGATTAGAAATACATTTATATATATGTATATATACACAATTTTGAATATACCAGCCGGACGAACCGTTGATTGTGAAAAGTTCAACTTTTCCAGGAACCATGCGAATCATGGAATCGTGTTTTCCCATATTGTGATCAACAATACCAGCTACCTGCTATTGATCTGTCAATTATGATCACCAGATCATGGTGGGCGCTAATTTGTTTGGTTAATATTTATAAACTGTCCGAAGAGTAAGTCTCCGACCCGGGCACATAATACAGGTGCCATCCTTACTCTGAAATTATTTCCTCCATTCTTAAATTTCCTACTATTTAAATTTTCGTACCACCAATTTCTTTGATAGGATGGAAAAATGCTTACAATAACAATTTCTTTTCAAGATCTCGCTAATAACATAATGGAAGAACTTATCTTACTTTAATCGATATAGTCTTAATATTAGATTCCCAAAGGTTCTTCTACATAATATTTACCTATGTACTTTCCATCCAATTCTATTTCTCTCACTCAAAAGGGTTTTTGCAATGAAAAATACTGCCAACTAACATTTAGTGCCTTTTGTGAGGCGTTCCGCCACTGCACTCTTGCGGAAAATGTTATGGGGAATTTAAAAAAGATGATTCATCTAACACCGAATAGATGCTTTCGGAAAACGAATCGCAAATAATCTCCTCTCGCGATTTCGAATCCTGCAAAAGAATTGATTCCCGTCACCTCGCTGCCTCTAACAGGAAGCGAAATAACTTTCTGCAGGCAGAGTACTCTGCAGAGTATACAACCTGCACTTAGAAATAATGAAGTTTTGCTAAAACTTGAAAAACTTTGGAGGAAACAACCTTATGAACCAAAACAGAGTTGGAAAGCATTTTCTATTTTCTTTCGAATTATGTCAAGGGAGCGCAAATGGCTCAACATAAAAGAGCCAAAAAGTGGCGTGGAATCAATACATTTTTGACTCGAAGCAGCGAGAGAAACGTTGACGAAGCATTATTACGCTGACGTGGTAATCAACGCAATTGAACTTCGGATATTGGATCTACTCCTCCTTCATGCCTTCTCTTTCAATGATAGCAATTTGATGAGAGATGACGTAATTGAAATGAAATTGTGTCGGCAGACGAGAATGCGATTTTGAAATGACGTTGTAACAGTTCTCGTGCCACGGACTGAAAGCATTTTCAAATTGTTGCATCGATTATTTATTTTTCTTTGGCCACTTGTCAATGAACAACTAAGTCTGATGTATTTTCATCCGTGCCAACAAGAAAGATAATGCCACGAACGATCATAAAATATCGATGATAAAATTGTGAAACTGAAGAGGTACGTGAAACGCAGCAGAAAATAAGGACGTAAAAGCAGATAAGATGAAAATTTATTAATATTAAGTGATATTTGAAAGAGGGGATAATATTACCATGCTGTTTGGTTTCATAAATTTATTTGTCAATTTATATAACACCACCTGCACACACTAGTTCAATTATTCGGGTTATTCACGCTGATACATTTTGCGAGATGATTTTCTTTGAATTAGTCATAGGGCTATCCAATGGAGTAGTACCATCAACAATGGAGAAAGAGACAAGGAAAATTTCATATATGAAGGAAAAAATGTTTAGGTGAGCTTTTCCGACGATTTCGAAATCTTTCATTTTTCGAAAAGCTCAATAATGTAGTGTTGAAATCCATTGGAAAAGGAGAAGAGCTGCAATTTCACAAAATGAATATACTTTTTTATCATTTATTAGAAATAGGGGGTATTTTCTTGTTTTCTTTGGAATCAAAAGATTTACATTGCTTTAGATAAAAGTGTTATAAAAATCTTATTCTATAGAATAGGTAAACGATTCGAGAGAATTAAATTGCTCTCTTTGTGAGAGAAATGCTGAACGTAGTATGAATGGGAAAATTTTTCACTAACGGTAATATTATTTATTTTTTATATAATCTGAGAGATACTTCATCAAAGTGTCTATGAGAGAACTGAAGCACGAAAAATAGCAGGCAAAAACCAAACCACTGGAGATGAAAAGTAAACTAAATGATTTATTCTCTAAAAATGATGACGTTTGTGCGATTACCTTGGTTGAGATTTCCTTTGATCCGAAATTCATTTACATAGTCAGTGAAGTACAAACCGTATTCAAACATACATTTCTAAACAAACAGCATTTATCTTCAAGCCTGGAGGAAAATATTCACCGCTTAATAAACAACGTTTTAGCTTCTTAAAGGGGAATAAGTAAGTACTTTATATAAGCCTTTAGGGAAGTTAATACAAATCAAGTAACGGACAGTTGTAAGATACATTTACATTCATTGGCAGCGTGGACTAACTTAGACATATATTTCAATCTGATCTCGGTGTATAGAGATGTAAGAAGAGACTTGTTAGTCTCAATCTCGCCCTGAATAAAGTCCTTTATTATTATTATACATATCATATATCGGTATATTTCAATCTGATGTCAACCGACCTCGGTGGCGGAGTGGTTAGCGTGCTAGCATTTCAACACTAAGGTCCCGGGTTCGAATCCCGGCTAATTGGAGAATGGTTATGTGTGTTTGTGAATAGTAATAACTATTAAAATGGATGTAATTAGGTTTAACCTGTTTCCATTAAAGAAGTTATTATTATAATTCTTACTGAAAGAAATAAGTAGAGGCGAGCACATAGTTTGAGAAAAATTACCCGAAGAATGTAAGTTACAGGTTTTGAAAATTTATATTTGATGGAGAGCTGATCAACCCAAATAAATCAACTTCATTCCAATATAAAATAAAGAATTAAACAAAATGGAAACTTACATAATGTCATATTTCCTCAAGGAGCATACCTTCCTTAATAATGCGAAAACTAGTTTGAAATTGGTCGTAAGAGAAAAATTAAAAGCTAAAAAGTTTAGGAAGTGTAACTCAACTTTTTCAATTTTAGCAAACTAGTCTGCTAAGCAAAATTATAAGGATTCGTTTAAAATGTGGTGTAGTAATGGCTTCTGCACTCTTTTGTTATGATCAACAATCATTCTATCATTTAATCATTGAATTCCCGTATTTTCCCGAAGTTCTTTTACTACATCATATCCTCTCCTTACACCTATCTGAGGCAACTGATGGTTTGATATAATATAACAGATTAGTCCCAATCTCGTATTGATAAACATATTTTGATATCATGTCTTCCGTGCCTCTAATGCATACATTTCAACCCTCCAATCAAAACACCTCAATCACTTATCACTTTCCCTTCATAAAAAATATTTTAAAAACACAGGAACTTAGTTAAAATATACAATTTAGCAATTATTCTATTGATATTTCATACTGATTTAATGGATACAACAGTGAAATATTTACAAACATCACAAGTAAAGATATCGCACGATCCAGATTTCAATGTCACAAAATCGTCTTTTGGTAAAAAAAATCCAGTTGATATCCGAAGAAGAGTAATAGGGGGGAAGCTAACCATTTCTTGGATGATGATGATGCTACGGCAATGAAACTAGCTTAGAATGTAGTATTTCTCTTATTTGTATAAATTAAACTGTTTCACTTTTTGAAAAGTGGCCATGTATTTCTTCAATATTATAATGTTTCATCGAATTTTTCAGCGTTGTTTTATCATCAAACATATATTTACAGAGTGCAAAAGAAAGGGGAAAGAAAGAGGATGGAAAAGAGGGAAGTAAAACTTCCCCGTCACAGATGTTGGGGGATAACATGTTATTTCAACTATATTTTTGATATTAATGGTTTACTTACGAATACTTCGTATTTTTCTCCAGAATCATTAATATACGACTGGTTTTATAAGCATTTTACAGCTTACATCTTTAATATCAAGAATGATGAGAATGTTCTCAAAACATTTAAGGAAGTGTATGGAAGGAGGGATTGAGATCAGTTACGGGGGAAGAAGATAATTCCGTATAAATACTTTGGTGGGAGGCTCCTGGTCCTTATCTGGACTATATCCTCCGTTTGTCTTTTCTAGTAAATTTCGTTGAATCTCATTCTTATTTATTTACTAACTAAAGTGCCCTTTGCTTCTTAAGGGGGAAAATATGAAAATGGAAGAGCTCGGAATCAACAATAGAATTGGTCGTCAGGGGGGACGGTTTGTTTACAACCACAACATTTTAGAAAAGTTTCGTTAATTTTTCAAAATTATGAATATTATGAAAATATATGAAATCAATTAGAGACCACAAACGAAGATAGAAACAGAGAACGTGATCAAATCAAAACCACAAGCGTTAAACACAGCCAGCTAAGCCCAAATCACCAGCTACACAAATTGCAACTCAGAAAATGGAACCACGTAGAGACTGTGAAAGAAAAATATTCGAATAATTCTAATCATAGCTAATGGAGCGAAGAAGACAAACGAAGATTATTAATATTACAATGAAGGTGACCGTGAGTGAATGACTGGCGAACAAAAAAAAACGGAAGACCACAAACGAAAATGAAATAGAACAAAAATAAATCCAAATATAAGCACTCCCGAGTGCTATAAGTCCACCCAATTCCAAACTAAAGAAATCCAAACTTCCACCTACTGAAATGCTTAGAAAAAGTGTTCAATGCATCTCCTCCCTACGAAAGAGAGAAAACGCCTAGGATAACCGCAGGCGCGACAATCAGGTAATTATCGTAGTGAACAATAAATAAACAAAAACGTAAGCAACTAATCCTAAGCGAAGTTCATCGTTCAATTAGCTTAATCAACTCATTGTTTCCTTATTGAGCCTCGGAGAATACGGCAGAAAGAAATTAAAGAGTAAACGGTATATCTACAATAATCAACTATGAAAATAAATATATAAATAGCTTGTAAAATTGCCCGTTAATTTCAAACGATAAAAATAAAGTAAGAAATACTACAATATGTTTGTTATATGGACCACACTTCCAAGATTACTTCACTTTTTAATTATTTATTTACATATTTATTTTAAACATTTTTTTCCTATTTTTCCGTTGCACATGCCCTTGGTCTTCTGTATTTTCATGGTAGGTCCTTGCTTTTATCTTCCACATGCTTCTGAAGAGATCTGGAGGTGCAATTTCCTAGTTTTTTATAAACATTTTCTGTTTCTTTGTTTAGGATTTCGTCAACGGCATTGAAATAGTGCGCAGCATAAATTTCTTTTTGGCTTGCCAGTTTTGGCACTTTTAAAATTATCTGGAGTATTCCCTTGTCCAGTTGCATTAAATATTTTAGATTGGATTTGCTAGCATAATGCCATGCGGGGCTGGCGTATGTTATGATAGGTCTTATCATTGTTTCGATTAAGAATAATTTTATCTTCGTCGTTAATTTTTTATAAAAATACTTTTAAGCTTAATAGGGCTGCATTTGCTTTGTGCACCGTTTTTAAAGTAAGGGCTTTCCACGTCAGTATTCCGTCCAGGGTCAGGCCTAAAAATTCCACGTATAATACGAGTATTATACGTGGAAAATAGTTCGGCTCTCTGGATAGAACCTTAGCATTCTCCGCGTCGATGTTATGTCCGGGTTCAGACCAAGTTTGCTCCATGACAACTGACAGCTTCTTCTCCGTATTCTTCATCGCTCTTAGGTGTTCTTTAATTCGGTAAGCAACGGAGAGACCCGACTGTCCAACGGAAGTTTGTCACAGCTGCATGATATTTCGTACACTTCTTGAGAGAGAGAGAAGGCGGCAAGCGGTCCTTAATATTCGTTATATACTTACTGCGTGAACCCGGGAATCATTCCATCATGAAGGTAATACATCCTTTTGGATTTGAAAGCATTTTTACCCTTTCATCTGCAGATCCAAGCACGACTGTGATAATGGCCGTACTTTAAACACACTCTGGAAAAAAATTGGTCTATAATTTTCATAATGGCTTTCTAATACGCCGTGCCGTTGAATATCGATTTCAGCGTAAGATAGGCATAAACTTTGCCAAAAGATAGGTAGTATCGAATACGTTTCGGTAGGTCTTGATTTACTAGATACACGCGTGCATTCACACGTCTCTACTAAAACATTCGTCATCCATTCATATACACAATTGAAACCTAAATAGAACGAAAAGACTTATTCCGTAAAATAAGTTATTTAGTAGGGTTACTCCTTCGCCAAAATATAAATGTACTTTGCAACAAACATTTTCTTACGCCTGATTACGCTATCGTGGTAGCGAAACTGAAAGATGTACATATTCCCTCTATTTTGATCATCGACCGTCCACGTAAATTTCCGCACCTTGTTAGCCGCGATAGTTTCGTAGTTTTCCTCGTAAACAGTGGTGCAAGTGAAGCAGCAAACCTCGGATGCCGCTAATCGCAAATTTTCAGTTACGCCACGCAGTAACGCAAACTTGTGACGCATATCCAACCTCTGTATCAACTCCCTCAACTTAAATGGTCACCTTTACCGCGATATTCCTCTCCCAAGTCTTCGCACTTCTCTCCACCGACGCCGCCTCCATCGCCCCTGCAGACTACGTGTCAAGCGCCTGCCAAGCAACTTGAACGGAAATGGCAGTTAATTAGGCGGAAAAGGGTCTCACTCGGAGGAAGGGGATGTGGCGTAGGGAACGAGTCGATTGGCGCTGGAAATTGCCAGTGGACAGGTCAGAAAGACGGCACATTTGAACAATAAATCCTTGCAATGTGTGAAAGTCGGAGACGGGAAACGCTCGAATGGGCGAAACGATGGGGGGAGTTGTAGACATTGAGGGTAAAAAAGCAAGCGAACACGTAGTCGAGTGAGGGCTAATGAATGCTGGTTTCGAGTCGAATGGTTCCATTATTTCGTGTGTGTCCTTGTAGGAAAAATCGAAATTTTGGAAATACAAATTGGAGAAGAGATTCCAGATATCAATCAGAAATGTATTTACAGCGGTTAGGGAGCGGGGCTAAAAAGGCCAATAAATATATTTTGAGATTGAAAAATGCATTTAAAGAGTTTTTAGACTGAAAAGAGCTAATTAATAATTGGAATGAGGAGAAAAGTATACGGGCGTGCAGTCGGAAGAAAGTTTGTGCAAACAGAGAAAGCTAGAGGGAGTAAGTTAACGCTAGGGCCACTAAGATAGAAGATTTAGCTGATGCATACGATAATTTGAGACAAGTGGCAAATTGTTTGACTGAATATTCAAATAACAACAATGATACGTTTGTTTGCACTAAATTGATTACGATTCTTATAAACGCTACAGAAATTGGTGGATGTCTAATTGTCTTCATTCACAGCGGGTATTGATTCATACCATTCCAGACTTAGCTCTCCTTCGTATATATACGGACGAATTATTGATAGTAAAGAATTTATTATATACTATATTTATTTATATATTTTTTACATTTATTTATTATATTATAGAATATATTTAGCTTAACAAAAATATATGACGATTGAGTAACATGTAACCAAAATTTTCTAATAGACGAGACACATTTACAAATATTAATTTTTGATTCTGTATAACAGAAAGGAACAATTTATTTGAAGAAGTTTTCTCCCTCTTCCTGCAATTCCTCTATTAATAGAATTAAAAAATGTACGTCAACTTTTGTAATGTCATATTGAACGCAGTAAAGTAAGTTTATTAATAATTATGTAGGTAACATAATCACCAAATTATTCCGTACAGTTATGCAAATGGATTGAAATGACTTGCAAATATCTTATCTGACCGAGTAAATCTTTTTAAATCGAAAATTGAAGTTTGTTTAGATTTTGTAATGAAACTGTGTGACCTCCATTCGGTAGGTTTTGGGTGTTTTCCTCCCCACTCGAGTGAATATCAGGCAGGGCATTTTATTTTGTTTTCCCTCAATGATGACTACCACCCGACCTATTTCCTACCCGTGGTCAGGCATACATAATAAATATTGATTATAAATACTGATATAAAACCAACGATTAATCAAATCGTGATATTCGAGCACTGTTGGCAAAAATGCATTTCTAGCTTATATTATACTCGTCAGCATTATGACTAACATAAGAGCGAAACAATTTAATTGTCATACATCTACATTATATCCTAAATAAGATTATATTAACATGTTTCATTCGGTACCCAAAAAACTGGAATTTGAAAGCTTTTCCTGGTTAAATCACGAGAGAGATGCTTGGTGAAATATTACAGTAAAGCGTGCCTCTCGGACAACAAGGAGAAGCAGCATATATCGGATCAAAAGTTGTAAAATAGATGGCTTTATTCTATGACTCGGGAAGTCAATAACTGGGAAGACAAGAGTTTCTTCGGGTTGAAATACCCGCAATCTAGACAAGACGCGAAAAACTTACATTCCTCTTGATCCCGATAAGCGAAATAATAGAGAATATCTAAATCTAAGAGTGACTAAATGTGTTATCGAAGAGACATTTTATACATAACCTAACTCCAATTCCACCGCAATGGCGGTGTGACTAGCAAACTAGTCTTCACTTCCCCATGGCCTCGGGTTCGAATCCCGGCTAATCGGATTTTTTTGGTCGGGGAATTATTGTGTCACCGTCAATAACAGTAATAATTTATATGGATCTAATTGGGATTATCTTTCTGTTACAATTAAAAAAAATTATTAACATTATTAAAAACTTTTACCTATAAAACCTGAATGGGTTTTAGAGCGTATAAAACTGAGTCTCCCGCAAACGCCCGTCAGACAGGTAATTTGTGCTAAACCTCGGCGAGAGCAGGGAAAAGACCAGAACGGAGAAATAGGCAAAAGGGTGCAAATTAGAAAAAGTAATTCAGAGAGAGAGAGGACAGAGCAAAAAATTCAATTAGAGCGCGCGGATGAAATTAAAAAAATTAAACGGCGAAATAATGCACTCGGCAAGCTAGAAATTTAGCAAATCCTGGCGGTGGGGTAGGGAAACTTTCGCTCGCAGGAGAGAAAGAGGGTGGACGAGTTATTTCTGCTCTAGTTCCCGACCGTGTGATTGGTCAGGCAAAGAGGGCCCGTGAGTAGGGCGAGGGGGGAAAGGGGTGAATAAATGCGACCCTGAGGGAGGGAAGATGCAAAAGGGGAGGAAGTGGGCGCCGACCTGTAGCAGGAGAGGCGATAAGGATTAAAAGGGTATCTCTCGAGGTGTGGATTGGTAGCTTGTTGAAGGACCTCATGGGTGGGGAGGATGCTGAATTGAAAAGGGGGAAGATGGGGCGAGTACGGTGTAGAAAGGACAACTTTGGCGACCTCGTTAGAGAACGTTGTGTTACGGCATTGTGAATGACAGCGAGGGGGAGAAACGGGCCACGGAGGATAGGGAAAGCTGTGAAAATGAAGTATGAAAAGGCTTTAAGGTAAAGAGGAAGACTTGATAGTGACGCTCTATAGAGGGAAACAGGGATTAGGTTGGAAGAGGGTTGGGAAAGATAAAGAGAAAAGGATAGACAGCGGATAGCTGTTATTCTGGGATTCGCTGCTTTGAAACGTGGTTAAGTACTAAAAAGTACCTCGATTTGGAGAGTTATATTTCGAAGTATGTTTTTTTAACTCTCATGTGACATCCTCCCGAAATACTATTTAAAACATTTTAGCCGAAACACGAAGCGTTTGGGACGTTGAAATCATTAGGGGAAAATACGAATTTCTCGCATTTATCGAGGTTCATTTAAAGCAAAATTTACTGTAAATTCATACGAGGACAGGTGAATAGCTTACTTAACGCTAAACGAGATATCTAGTAATTTGTATAGGAAAACTCTAAATATCACATACAATGTATAAGTCGACTCTAAATTTACGAATGACGTTTATAGCGGAGCCTGTTTCATATATTTCCATTTCGAGAGTTGGTTAGTACGTATTTACCTTAACAGTTCACGAATAATGCGCATCTTTAAAACTCATCAAAAACTGTTCAAAAGCTTTCAGAGATTTGTAGCAATAATTTTTGCAGTCATTTAACAATGAAAATTTTCATAATTTGATGGTCAAGAAATGTTTGCACTAATTCCGTCTCTTTCATAATCAGCATCGTATTATGATCGAATCATAATTTTAATATATCACATAATAAACGTTATAACATTCTGCTTAATAAGTATAACAATAGAATCTTTTGGGAAGCAATTATATCATTGGTGAGTTACATTGTAGTTAAACGTAAACACTCGAGATCGAGTTGTTTGTGTTTTAACTGAATATTTTAGTCAAGGCACGGAAAACTGCAGGAATAGAGGTAAGCAGATAATGGTTTACCTATGATGGAAAATTAATTATCGTATGAGATCATATTAATAGCAGTCTTTTAACTTATCAGTATTAATGGGGAAAGGGTATTAACCCGCAAAAATAGAAAAAAATGTTCAAGTATGTTTGTGATTTATTATACAGCACCATATTTTTAACTTGAAAATATAGATATATAGACAATCATAAATTTATTAATCGTTTAGCCGTAACTTATGACTACACATTGAAGGTTCAATTTAAAATCAAGGAGAAAGCTTTGTCTTCCTTCAAAATCTTTCAAAATGACCACGGCTATTACACTCCAAGACGTTTTGATGGAAATAGACCTTCATATATCATTTCTACATCTATATCTACATAGGTACCTTGCAAGCCGGCTTTCGACGTGTGGCAGGGGGTGCAGACACTAAGCGTTCGAGTTACCTCTTTAACTTATTGCTCTCGCGTGTCGTTCGCGAGTCCCTAAAACAATAAGGCCTTGCATCTATCACTTTTATTTCACGCTTATTGTCGGATCAGCCAAAGTAGCACTGGAGTCTCATAAAAAATCATTTGAATACATTTATTTACATCATTTGTGTACATTTATTTACATAGTTCGAATAAATTTGTATTTGATATTTGATTTGATTACTTAGATTTGAATAAATGTAAGTACTTCATAGATCAGTTATTAAAAGAATAATCAAGATATGGATCGGCTTGATTAGCACTTATTTAATGGAGCTGACTGGGTGATATAAAAAGAGTTACGATAATTCAATAGATCAAGTAAAAACAAATAGCGAGAAATATATGTCACTGTTCGTCCAGAAAACGGTTAAAATAAATTTTAACCCATTTACAGCATTGCGTAAAATGCCTTATTCGTCCAGTCAGTTTAATCAGTTGCGAGGGAACTGCACCAGAATTAAGTAGAAATATATTCGGTCCCAGTGAAAAACAATCCGGTTTAACTGACCTCTAAACCTCAAAACCAATTAAAAATCCCTAATCGATATTGGGTATATCATTAATGTCTAGTAATCTGATCCGATTACATTTCAGATTTAATGTATGTATTTTAGAGTCAGACCTTGAGAAAATTATGTTTTAGAGCTTGATTTTAAGAGACAATCTGGAAACCTAAAATCTGCCTTAAATAAGCAAATGTATATTACCAATTTTCAGAAGTATTTCATGCATTTATATAATGAAAAAAAAGACCCTGAGATACAATGAAAGAATGAAAAAAATGGCCTATTAATCAAAAGTTGTTAATAAAATGCACATATTCCGCATTAGCATTAACGGAACTCAGCCAAAAATAAGAATCTCAAAGGGGGGGAATCTGTAAATTTAATAAGCGGGGATTTGCAAAGTAAACAGCAAACTAACTTTCAAGACAGAATTAAGCCTCCAATAGCAAATATAGCAAAGGGTTGCAGAAAGAATAAACTGACTTATTTCGGCTAAACTGCTGAAAAGGAGAGCTAAGCGTTAGGTAAAGGATGAATACATTCCAATCCAAAGGGTGACAGGATTTCTGGTAGTAAGCCTCTAAGATTAATTCTCACTTTCGTAAAATAGCGGAATGAAAGCCGTAGCGTAGGTGGGAAGGATTGATAGGAAATAGAGGATAGGAGAGCATTTGAAGAGGAAGGGCAACTGGAACGTGAACTGGACGAAATAGGAAATATGAATGAAGAAAGAAAACGGCAAATAGGAAATAAGGACAAGGAGCAAAACAAGAGAAAAGAGCAAAGACGGTATTGTTGATATATATTATGTTACAACAATTTTTTTATTGTATCTGTGTTTATTTATCACTACACTTGAAAAGATTTTTACTCTCCACGGAAGGTTTTTGAGGGTTTCATCTCACGTCTTTGGGCAAATGCCGGACAAATTTTAATATTAATTTTCTTACGCTTCCTAGACCGTTGCCACCTGGTCCAGCGATTAAATTCCAAAGATTTAACAGAAATAAATAAAATACTGAAAGGATTACATCGTGAGAAGTCAAATTATTCTAAATGATGATAAAATTAAACAGAAATTAGGCAATAAGGATGAAGACGTAAAAAAGTAGAAAAGAGAATGTAGCAAAGACGGGAATTCGTGAGAAGTCGAATCATTCAAAAGAATGATACTGATGAATGAATGAATACAATCATGCTAAAAATAAGTATTGAACTAACACTACTAACATTTACTTTATCTTCTAAATAAAATACTTCTACTATTTACTTTTAATGTTACTCTGTACATCTTTATTTATCATTCCATTAAATATCTGTAAATATACCTACTCAGACTCTTGATGGGTGACACAAAGAAACCATCGATGAGATATATAGTATAACATGCATGTCACAATCGCAGTAAACAAATGCGTAAACATGAGCGAAGTTTAAGTAAGCGCGCTCTATTTCTTGGCTGGGCCAATGTGAATAAATTGAAAAATTAAGATATCCAATATCGAAAATCTATCAAAAGGCACAATCAGTTAGCAATAAAATGTCAGGTAGAATAGAAGTAGAGAAAAATTTATCGGAAGAAAAAGTATTGAGAATAATAATAATAAAGGACTTTATTCAGGGCGAGATTGAGACTAACAGGTCTCTTCTTACATCTAACCCTTCGTCATATGAGACAAGAAAAGAGAGAGATAGCTTGCAAAAGTGCAATGAAGAAAACTACTTTGTGGATTAAAAAAACCTAAGCTAAGAGCTCAGGGAAAAATCTCCAAGGAAGGAAAACACCCTCAAGAAGGAGGGTGTGAAAAACCTACGAAACCTACGGATAGAAAACTAAATTTGATGATGAAAGTAGATTAATAGAGTTATAAAAGACATGAAGATAAATCAATAGAAATAAACAAAAAAGAACGAATAAAAAAATAGAGTTATAAAAGACATGAAGAAAAATCAATAGAAATAACCAAAAAAAGAACGAATAACAACACATTAACATAAAAAACCTGTCAAACCTTATCACATTTGGAAGTGATTAGAAAAAACATAATTTCACTTAATTAAAAGCACGTCAAACATTCAGAGCGAACCTAAAGTTAATCAAAAACTGGCTAAAACACTTTAAAAAGACACAAGAAGAAAATACGATAAAAATGATAGAATAAAGAAGATAAAACACATTAAAACGAAAAAAGGGGGGAAGAAATAAATCTTTTGGACGGCGGATAAGGGGAAGGTGGAAATATGATCCTATATGTGCACTTACTTCTCTGTTATTCCCATTCCCCTCATTCACTAATCACGTCCAGAAAGATGAAACACACACACAATCCTCTATAATATTTAGCACACCGTAAATGCAACAGATGCTACGACCGTCGTCGCATTTCCTTAATTATCTGAGCACAGGCTATTATTACTCCACCTACACACACAAGAGAAAATGAGGACATACGGAATAAATTATACGTTGGAATCAAAAGTAAATTATCATCTCGGGTGGAATAGAACTGAAGAAAGGGTTTTAAAATTAATCAGCGAGTGAATATATGAAATAAAATTGAACGAATGAATGACTCCTTGATATAAGAGGAACCTGAAAAAATCTTTTGGAGCTTTAACCCGATAGTAAAAATTTTGCGGAATGATTGAGAACTTCTGCGCCAGAAGGATGTTAATTAATTCTTGGAACTTAATAAAATCTGAAAATATACCCAAAATTTTGGAGAAGCCAAACAAATCTTTTATCTGTAACACACTCTGAACGTCGAGTTTAGGCTAACTAATCACTGAACAGAGTTTATACTTGCTTAAGGTTGCGAGGGAATGGAAAATAGCTTTAATTAGCTGGTATTAACTTCTAGAAAAATGTATGCTCTCAAGGAGGATTGAATTATATAATAAGAAAACAACCAGTAGTACAAAACCAACAGTACAATTCAAACGTAATTAAAGGTCAAGCCTTCATGTTTTCCACAGATAAAAGAGCGGTGTTCCGAGAATAGGTTTATAAGGGGCAGATCTAAGACTGCTACATAATTAAGTAAATTTGCTGCAACAACGAATGCTCTCCCTATGAATACAAGTGAAGTGATAGAAATGGAAGAGAATGGGAAAATCAGAAATAAGAAGTTATTATTGAAACGAGAGTCAGCATTAATTTTAAACGTTGTAAGAGAAAAGATGATTGGCTACAAACTTGGCATCACCAGAGGAGAGTATTTAAGATTCGATAGAAAATAAGATGGAAGGTTGAATATCAAATCTGCTGGAAGTTTAATCTCTCCCTTCAATAAAGTTATTATTATGTTATTTTTATTATTATTATTAGTAAACGCCCCCGTGAAGCATGACGGGACTTAATTTAGTTTAAAAATATATCTATTATCGAATATATCTGGTCCACATTCGAGTCACATTTGAGGAGTATCGCGATAAGAACTGAAAA
Organism: Ladona fulva; assembly: GCA_000376725.2. Taxonomy (NCBI): domain Eukaryota; kingdom Metazoa; phylum Arthropoda; class Insecta; order Odonata; family Libellulidae; genus Ladona; species Ladona fulva. Next base: position 410,610 of record KZ308185.1, on the reverse strand, counting down.
ATAAATTAATGTATTGCTACGAAAAATAAATTGATAGAAATGCCGTATTAATTTTCACGCATTTACTAGTAACCTCGGAGAAATGTCAGCATTTTACTATCAACTGTTTTCTTACACGACTTTGTGGTGTTACTCTACAATGGAAAAAAGAAAAAACAAACCTTAACTTTTATCAGTATATACATTTATTCCACGACCATGGTTTCGACACTTGGCCTTTTGATGTGTTCACGTGCGACGAAAGTGAAAATGTTGAAATGAATATTTTCGAATGGAAAATGCAGTTGCAATGCAGTGAAGATATGATGGAGATTTTATAAGGACGACTGCAATTGGGAGCCACTGCTCTAAAGAAGTGAAACTTCGGCCCGTTAGGGACTTGATAGCGGCTCATTCTTAAAATCCTTTCAAATTGGCAGGAAGCAGAGAAAGTGTCTGAACTTTAATAATACTGAATAATAAAACTGAAACAAACTGANTATACAGGCATTCTGTTCGTGAGAGCTTCCGTCATTTCGGCTGTTCTTTTTTAAACCGTTTGTTCATTTTTAATACTAGATTAATATTATTTTTGTAATATAACTATTACTTGAAAAGAAATATGCTACTTCCTCTTTTATTTGCTATCCTAGAATTTATAGGGACGATTCCGCGACAACCATAAACATCAAGCAGCATTACAAAAATTGAAGCTTAATAGAACTCTACAGTAATGGATGTAACAAACCGACTGCAATCAGAGGACATTTCCAAATGATTCCTTCGTTACAAACGTATGACGCCACTTAAATGATATTACATTTAAGCCCTTTTATCTCCATTGTGTATGAAGTGGTTGCATTGCCAGAAGCACAATGCTTTGAATCAGAAAATGGAAACAAGCCAAAGAGGTAATCTCTACGCCATTCTGCTTATTAGCATTCAGTGTCATCGAATACAATAAATAGCAATTTCAATTGCAGTATAAACACTTTCGGTAGACTCTCTCAATATGTAACACTTCTGCGAGAGATTGTAATTGCACTTCTGAAACAAGGGTGCCCAAGTTTTCACCAAGTGGGCCACATCAGCTTTCACAATGAAAGGGCTGCACACCATGAAATTATTTTAGCCAGAAATCAGCAATAACTCATTGAGAATGGTTCGTTTTATTGCTCTTTTTTTCAATGACATGAAAACTGAGTGCAGTAGTTCATTTTTTATGGAAGACCCCAAGAATTATCAGATTTTTTTCCACCGTGATTATGAAGGCGTCGATTAAAATGTATGAAACCTTTTCCTTCAGGAATAAAAAACCTACAAGAAATCGGTTGAAGGGCTGCATTCGGCTCGTTTTCCGAGTGTTGGACATCAAAAATATAAGTTAAATTATTTAAACTGCTACATTTCAAAGTATTTGCTGACTAAAGTGAAAACTTACATTTAAATAACCAAAAAATACAATGGCACTGAAAATACTTACTATTACAGCATCTGTTAGGTATTGCTGAAACCGATGGTGAACGAAGACAGCAGAAACAATGTTAGCATAAACAGAAACAATCCAAAGTTATACAAGAGGGTTGGCGAAAAGGGGAAGGAAGTAATTTGTAACTGAAAGTGGCGAAAACGGGAAATTTAAGCGTGGGAGTGGTCTGGGTGAAAGGGCGAAGAGAATCTCGAAGTAGGAAACAGACTTTGGAACAGGTTTTGGAAATTAAACAAGGGGCCGGATACCATTACACCTTTTAGCGGATCCTCTCAACTCTGAGGAAAGGGAAGAATTATGGGCAAAATATAATACTCCGAAAGCCATACTTAGGGTAAGAGAACGGAGGAAACAACCTTGGTTTCCTCCCGCAGAATATATATGCTCGAATTTCAAGGAGAAGTTTTCTCTCCGTAATGGCAAAACGGAACTTGAATCACTTTAAAGTTTTTGCTGCTGCCTCTACGTAAAGTTTCTTATAGATGAAAGGCAATATAAAAAAAGAGTTGTTATGGGATGCTGGATCAATATTCATTCATCATTGATGGTTGCAAGAACAATTCTTCAAATGAATAATTAACGTAGATCCTAAAACAGAATTTTAAGTTCTTTTCAATAGTTCAACTATTCCACAGTTCTTCCTTATAGGCAGACCAGCGCGTGCGACTTCTTCACGTCACGTTCGGCTGTTATAGAGGTCAACATTGCTAAGGCAATATCCTATGATAGTAAGAGGATACTAATTACCATAATGCACCACCTACGACGAGGGTGTTAATATTTCTGCAAAAGTTACAGCGCGAATGAGTAATGCGCGTAAATAATCATATTCACTCATTCGTTTACATAAGTTTCATTAAGCTGAGTGAAAATGTAGGAAAATTTCTATATTATGTAGTGATTAAGGTGTGAGAATTATTAAGCTATCTTTCAGTTTTTCTTTTAACTGGGAAAAGTGACAGCAGCTGTTATTTTTCATAAATTATATCTCTTTGATAATACATTACATTGAATCACGTCTAAACACCCACATGGAATTGAGCTACGTTAATTAAGAAATTGAGTACTTAAAATATTTACGAGCTTCCCACAGCTAAGACTACCACTGAATTTTTTTTCGCGTGGCTAACTACTTCATTCAGATGACACTTTGAGTGTCATGTTATATTTTGGAATAAATTTCTAAGTAAAACTTCGAGACTTTGCTAATTAACTTTTAATCGTATGTAATTCTATAGTGAAATACTGTTGACAATTCCGTAGAAAATATAAATCTTACCTAGGGAAAATATAGAAATTTATGTCTCCCTATCTAGCTGTTAATTCTGTTCTGCTCAGAATCTCAACAATTTTGTAAATTACAGCGATTGTTTAAAACCACATTTCCTCTAGCAAGTAGAAAAATAGTTTTCTTTCTTCTAAACCTTATTATGGGTTAGAACCGACAACTTCAGAGAAACGCCGAGATTTAAAAACGGATTATAATTATGATAATAAGTTTAATTTTAATAAATATTTCAAAAGTTAAATTCCATCTCTCTTCTTTTACAAGAACTGCTTTACATCCAAAGATTCTAAAAGGTTCAAGGATGCGGGAGAGGTGTTAACGTTGGACGTAGAGGTTTGCGACTTAAAACTAAAGTATGAACATAAGTGAAAAATGACATGACTGAGACTTGAACCCAGTTCTTCCACTTTTCGGGAAGCGGCACGGTAGCTTAGGGGTTAGAATACTTTCTCAAGGAGAAACGGACGTGAAAAAACGTTTAACAGGACCGAGACTCGAACCCACTCCATCTTCATCGAATCTTCCACCCTCCGGGTGTCTGGTCCAGCCAATTGACCTAACGTGCCAGAATGCACAATAGCTCAATTGGCTAGGGCAGTCACCCAGAGAGCGGAAGATTCGGGTTCGAGCCCCGATCTTGTCAGACTTTTTCCCGTTCTCCTTGGGACCATTGCTAGGTGCACACCTCAATGTGCAAAGTTACTTTTCACCCTTTCTTCCGTTAGAATTCCAGTTCAAGGAGTAGGAGACCTGAGTTTGAGTCCCAGTCATGTCGCTATTTCTCACCTCTGTTCATTCTCAAAAGAGTGTATAAACCGCAATCTCGAATACCCCAAACTTAACATTCGCGAGCTCAGGTGTTCACATGATAGCGCTCAGTACTCAAATTTCTATAGAATCTGTCATTAAAACTGCCTTGAATTTGCGGTAATGAAAGTTCGTGACAATGAACATGTGACATTTTATCACACCACTGTTAAACAAGTATATACTCACATACAACGAGAAAACTTTTTACAATTTAACTGAGCAGAATACCACATGAAACTTGAGAGCTTAACTGAATGAATTAAACATTGTCTTATCTCTACATCCGCAAATCATTGGCGAATTTGAGAAACTGACGGGAGCTGAGATGAGTTTTGCTACTTATTTCCAGCTTTCTACACCATAAAATGCTCTCAAATAACCTGTGAGCGGGGCAAAACTTCTTCCATTGAACTCAGATAAACTTGCGGTTTTATCGGAAAATATCAGCGTCAACGGGCTGGTTATTCCGCTACGTCGTGGAAGTGAGCGATATCAAAGGAAAAGACCCGGGAAAGATGATTAGAGGAAGCGCACTGTATACTTTGTCGCGGAATATTCTTCACTTCTTTTCGCTTTGGTAGAATGCATCCGAAAAAGCCATAGGGAAGACGGCAATTTCATCCGCTCGCAAAAATACGCGCGGAGCATCAAGCGCTAGCGACAGTCACCGAACCAGGCGATATGTGCGCAACATGACTCACGAGTACTATTCTCTGGAGTTTCATGAGGAAGGAGACTAATTTCGTCGCAGTCATACCGTAATCGAGGAACCCGTAACGATCCTTTGCGCCGTAGACCATACACCGCGCTGGCGGTTTTTTTGCGTTATGAGTGAGGAAATGGCGTGCGATGGCGGAGGGATTAGAAAGGGCCTTTTGCTCAGGGGATTAGTAGCAGAAGTGAGAAACGGATGGGGAAGATTGTGGCTGACTGGCGGATTCAAGGAAGAAGGGGGAGAAGCGGAAGATCGAACGAAAGGAGAGTGGGTAATATAGAGGAATTAAGAACATAGAGAAACAGAAATAAGCAGTCCTTCGATTGTATTAGATAGGCGATGCTATGAATGCGAATGGAAAAAGTTGAAGGTGAGTTGAAAGTGTGGACTGTGGCTAATCCCTAAAATCTAGTCTTATCACAACAAAGTCCAATCGAATTTTCTTGCGATGCATATCTAACGTAATTTAATAATTAAGGAAAAATTTAACGAATAAAAACCCCTTTATTCTTGAAATGTATTTTGACATCTCCAATACAGAGTATACCCAATACTAGTCCCCTTAAGGAACAACATGGGCAAAGAAAAAATGATAAACCAGATCTCCGAATAACGTGAACGAAAAAACTGAGTTATTCACCACTATAAATATAAAGTTAACAATAATTTTTACTTTCCAAATATGAATGTATTATTATGGTAAATCCTTTTAGTTTATTAGAAGCGTCATTTAACATACAAATTAATTACTGGAATAATAATTTATTCCTTAATACAAATTCACTTTTACTGTAAAAAAAGTTAAGATTTTTAATGATGTAAGAGTGGCCTACAAAGAGATAAATTAGGGATGGCCAACCTATTACGCATCTTTCCAAAGTGGCAAATTACAAGGTAATAAATGACGTATTTAATTCAGAGGAATAAAATAAATGGCTAACGCAATTGCATATATGCACAGAAATTCGCAAAAGTACACACACATCATAACCAAACGGCGAATTCTTCAGAGCGCATTCGGAGTATTGTTATAGTTTGGATGGCTCATCGAAAATAAAAACGCGATAATGGATGCATGGAATATGAAAGATGGGCCACCCTTGAGATAAGTCCATCATATTCGTATTGATTTTCCAACTACGTTAGTAACTATTTTCCGTGTAGCCCCGCAGGGTTCTTGTCATTTAAGTTCCGAAACAATAGACTGATCGTGGAACTAAACCTGAAATTGGAAGAACGAATGAAGATGGAAGTCTGAGGTAAGCTTTGGTAAAAAGAAGGGCAGATTTATAGAACACTCATTGAGGCATGTTGGCTTCCTAAAGACAGAACTGGAAGTGGTGGAGGAGTCACAGCAGCAAAACCTCAGTCGAATTGCGAGATGCAGAGGACGATAAGAGTTAACTCAGGAATTGCGAGGGCATGGAGAAATTGGCTACGGAAAGGAGAGCTTGGAGAGCTGTAGAAAGCTCTCTTAGATTGGGGACTCGGAATGACGATATCTGTAAACAGATGCCCAACACTATGCGGATGTAAGAGGAGGCCGTTACACTAATACCATGCGATACTTACTTCTTCGCAAAACTAAACGCGAACGAAAAAAATGGCTTTTATTCAATACAAAACATGAATAACCAAGCAAATCTTCGAAAATATCTCATATAAAGGTGAGCTACTATGCAAACAATGGCAGGCATCCTGCAAAACTACGAAATTTCTTAGAAAAGCACTTTGAGATCTGATTTACAATTAAAGTCGATCGAAAAAGTCGAGAAGATTCTTCAGAGGAGAAATGTTCACAATAAAATTATAATTAGTAAACGAAAAACCACCACCTAAGGAGCAGTATTACAATATAGACTTCAGCAAGTGCACATCTAAAAAAAACTTAAGGGAAATTTTCTTTAGCGCGGAGTTTTTGAAACAGAAGCGATATTTGAAAAGCACCAGGTCACAGAACATAATTTTCATACTTTTATCCCTTTTTTTGGGATATTATCTTGGAGATTAAAAACTCACCCACGTTGACAAAGCTTTTCTTCCTATGACTTCAGAAACCATTTATCTCATGTAAGTACTTGAACAAGCCTTTTCTCGAGAGGGTCACTTACTAAGATATATCCACATTGTACCATCCAAGTCTTCATTTAAGCATAAGTCAGAGGTTCAATGCACTAAGATTTCCCCTATACCGCGTTAAACTCTCCCATTTGGTTTCTAAATCACCCCAAATTAGGGAGAGCTGCGACAGCTCCCAGTTTCTCGACTACATCTAATAGTTCGGTAGGGGATGCACGTCCTAACGGACCGTATATATTTAGTTTGCTAGTCCCATATCGTTCAAGAAAATGATATTATGACCTTCACGGTGTTAGGTATCCATAGGGTAAAAGGGTGTTTATGTAGGTATGATACATTAGGAATCTCCATTTTGCAATGAGTAACCTAAAACGGAGTGGGAACGGTGTCAGGGAAAGAGCATTCAAATCAGTGATCAAGCCAATTATAGAATATGCAACGGTTGTATGGGATCCCCACGAAGCGGGCCTTCTTAAGAAACTCGGAGGTGTGCAAAGGAAGGCGGTTAGGTACGTAGTCGGCAGATACAGGAAAGCCGAGAATGTTAATAAAATGCTTGCTCATTTGAAGTGGAAATCATTAGAGTCGAGAAGGAAAACATTTAGATTAGCCGAGATGTACGAAGCATGGAATTCCGCAGAGGGCTGGGACGAACTGCGTGCCATGTTTAAACTTCCTAGCTATATTGGACGCGGCAATCATAACTTAAAAATCAAGGAAGGCGAGCAGAAAACAGATATAGCGAAAAATATTCGTTAGCGAATATTCGTAAACAGGTGTATTAGAGAATGGAAAGCTACCTGAAGAAGTTCTCATTCTAATGCCGGAAAATCTTACAGTTTTTAAATATAAGCTTAAATCTAGCTACGTAAATTAGTATTTTATTAGTTCAAAGTCCTAATGTAATACCATGCATTATTATAGTGTGTAGAATTAGCCATAATTGAAATATAACTTAATATTACGTATATGACTATATGGTTTATCTACCATGTACAAGTATGCTAGCTTATTCATTTAAAATTCTTATCATTGTATAATATTATTATTATCATAATTTTTTCACTTTCAAAAAATTATTTTTAACATACTATGATGTATTTATCTTACTAATCATGATGTATCTCTTACTGTGATGTATGCATCTTATGTAAAGTGTAATAATGTATTGCCTAAGGGAGGTTTTTGGAGGATTTTCCATCCCATCCTTGGGCGAATGCCAGATAATCCTATGTTTAATTTGTTATTCTTCCCTCCATTGCTGCCACCTGGTCAGAAGGCCAAACTGAAGCGTGAATTTAAATAAATAAATATGCTTCCTCTCATATTTTCACATATTTTACAGCTTGCATTAATGAAAACATATTATTGCTTGACTCGAAGGTTTAAACTGAGTTTCATTAAAATACTTCTAACGAGAGTAATTGAATCAATCACTATATTTCATTTTCTTTTAAGAAAGACATTCTTCGGAGCCGTCCATATTTTAAAAGTTGTTGTAACGGTTTTTAAAGCAGCATCATTGGCAAATCTCAAGGATGAACAAAAAGTAAGCAGTCGACTTATTTAATCATTTTCCACCCTATTTCTCATGTTACAAAATTTATTGATACTGATAAACATCTCGAATGGCCGGAGACGAATTGCGATAAATAACGTTTAAAACGCGATTGCTAAAGCCGTTTATACCGCGAAGCGATATAGCTAAGTGGGTAGAACGTTCACCCTTAAAAAGGTTCACCCTTAGTGAATAGGTTCCGATTTTATTTTCTGGTGGGGGCCCATATGCGAAATTATCTAATCTGCCAAAGTACTTTGAAAAAATACTACCACGTTTAGACCGTTTTTCAGAGTACATTCGTGTCGGGCCTGTCACGGTAGCAGAAGGATAGCAAGCTTCTACTACGTCTTCTGCAATCGTTCTCTATCGAAATTTCCTTTATTATTTTAATTAAGATCTTACCTCTTCCCTTCCGAGAATTTTCCAACCTGCATCAGAGAGTGTAACTAACTTTACACTGACGTTTACATTTTTAGCGAAGCTATCTGTAGCGAGGTGTGACACTTTATTACACATTTTCTAGGGATATAAAATGCAGATTTTTAACGCGGAGTTCCATGTACTCGACGCATATCTAAGGATATCGGATCTTTTTAGATTGATATAGTACATTGTTAATAAAAATATAGGACGAATGAAAAACACTGAATTCTAATAGGTTTGTAGATTGTTGCTCCTTTTTCGTACACATACATGGAAGCGCGATAAATAATGTGTTACTCGTTGAATAAATTATTAATAAAAATGTTTGTGGAACAATTCCTTGTATATGTAAAAGGAGTGAGCAACAAACTACATTTTTGTTGAATATTTTATTCAACGAACGACACAATATTTAACGCAGTGATATTGAGGATTTCTCGTCGCACTCTTTAGTTCGTATTCTTGTATTCGTTTTCTAACAGTAATAACTAAGGATAAATATCAAGTGATGTAGGTAGCTCTCACTATCAAAAGACTTAATTGGAAGGGAAAATAGACAAGGAGGCTATTTTCCTGGTCTTTCTTTTTAAAAGCTTGTCTACTAAATCCGAGGAATAACCATTATTGCAAGCTATTGATTTTATAGTATTTAATTCTAACTGGAAGGCCTCGGGGGACATAGGAATATTGAGGAGGCGGTGGATTAATGAGTGAAAAGCGGCATGTTTTTGAGAATAATGATGAGATGATGATGAGGGTATAACATGGTCGGTATAAGTTTCTTTGCAGAAAATTTTGAAATCTGCCTTATTATTTCTTAGGGAGATAGATAAATCCAAAAAATTTTAAAGTTTTTTCTTTTTCTAGTTCCAACGTGAATGATATATTGGGGTCCAGAGAATTAAGGAGATTCAGCATTAATTTGATTTGGCGGGTCGTACCACCCCANTGGAACCTGCAGAAAGCCTTATCACATGCTAAGGACAAGAGGGACCCATTGTCTCAATCGGGGGTATACCAACTAGCGTGTGAGTCGTGCCCTGCTACCTACATTGGAAGGACTGCCCGCTGCTTAGAGAAGAGAGCCGCGGAACACCAACGGAGCTACCATCTAAACAATGGGAACTCAGCCTTTGCGGAACATCTCCAAGGACAGGACCATCATAGCTCTTTCTTTCCGAAGCTCCTTCGATGATTGCCCAATGGGAAGAAGCTTGATGCGTGGGAGGCAATAGAAATAATGTGTGCGAAAAATCTAACAAATGAAATAACGTTCATGTCTCCTTCCCCTCTCCTTAACCTCCCCTCTAAAATTTGTGAAGGTATATAAAGAGTGTGCATTTCCTGTATCAGTGACCCGATGATGGCGAGTAGCCGAAACTAGTCGTCCAAATATATTGTGTGGAAAATTACGAAGTCTTTCCTTATTCTCTTTTCTCTGTAGGTAGATGTAATAAAAAGGTCAGAGAGCGATGTTATTTCACCTTAGGCCCCATCTGGAATATGCGGCGAGTATATGGGACCCAGCGGATGAAACGAATGCTCCCGAACTCGAGAAAGCGCAGCGCAAGGTGATTTAAAATTTTTTAAATGCTACGATAGAAAAGCAAGCGTAACGCAAATGCTCTCAGACGCAGGTTGGGAATCCTTGAAAGAAAGGAGATTAGAAGCTTGGCTGTGATTGCTTGCTAAATTCAGAGAATTTACATTTGCGGAAGACGTAAATGGTATTATGCGACCCCCTCTGCTACTTCGGCTGATCCGACGGTGATCGTAAAATAAGAGAAATAGATGCGAGGAGAAGTCGCTTTAGGGACTCATTCTTTCCGCGAACGATAACAATAAGCTAAAGAGGAAACTTGAACGCTTGGTGTTTACACTCCCTCCCACACGTCGAAAGGCGGGTTGGAGGTTATCTATGTAGAATTTAAAAACTCCCCACGCTTCGCTATAAAAAAGATAAAGAGTAATGTGTCGCCATAAATTAAAAAAAGTGATGCACCGGCGCAGGTTTATATTTATGACATATTTCATAGTTTAACACCGCGCATTTCATATTACGAAGTCGTTAATTTTTATAACACTTCACACACTATAATACAATGTAGAGTAGCACTCTTTGGGTGGATTTAGCTTAGGGATAGAAGACTTGATTACCGCCGTAAGCTTTCCGGAAAGTTTATCACCGCAGATCTCATCGACGAGATTGCTGATATTGTTATTCCGGTTAGCAACGTGCGTGAGCTACGAGAGAAGACTAAGAAGCTATTCAGGGAAGTGATTGCCACGACGGATACTTCTGGTAGTTTTTCTAGGGAAGTATTAGAGAATCTAATAGCAGTTTGGGTGTGAGAAGATCATCGGTGTTTTTACACCCCCTGCCATGCGCCATTAGCTTGCTTGCAGGGTTTAAATGTTAATGTAAACTCACTTCTCGCACAATGTTGAATTTCCGCAATTTCCGGGAAATGAGCTGTAATTTTAATCAAATCAACGTGTTTAGGCGTTACTACTTCGTGGAAGGCCATCACTGAAGACAATAAGAAAAACTTTGTAATTCTGTTTCCCTGAATCCGTCCAGGCGCCTGAAGATTCTAGACCACTAGCGAAACCGGTCGCAATAAATAACTTGTGGAAGAATTACAAAGTTTTTTTTATTCTCTTCAGAGCTGTGATCTTATTAATCGGATTATATTTTCTGCGATGTAGCTTCTTTTACTGGTATTGTATTACGAAGAAATCGTGAAGGTGGCCCCAGTGCTTAAAATAAATGCTGGGATTACTTGCCTACTTTTTATTTATTTACAAAATTTAGCTGCAGTTAGACACAAGTCTGGCGGCAACTTAATCAAAAAACAATATGCACCTATTTAAAAATCCAAACAATACACAACAGCACGACTTTTCTGAACAACATCATAAACAATTTGGAATAACACCACACTAATTACAAACAGCATTTAGAAACCACTCTATTTACAAACAGTATTTAGAAGCCACTCTATTTACAAACAGTATTCATAAACAGTAACAGAAATCTCAAAACTACAACGAGGCTTAATTTACATAGCATCCCCTGATATCCCTACTAATCCATGTACATCACATAATTTGTATAATCACATTGCTAGCAGTAAAATCCAAAATCTAAAATCCTTGCCGGATGTCCGTTATTAAAAGAAAAGATATGTCCGACGGACTTCTGATTCGACCTTACACACATAATATTGATACTATTTATAGGCTTTTCTTAGATTTCTTGGTTCCCTTTTATTCGCTTTGTATTCTTCTTCATCTGTGCAAAGGTGTGAGAAAACCCAACGAGACCGTCAAAGTTAAAAATTTTGATAGGGAGGAGTGGGAGCAATAAAAAAATTTATTTGGAATAAGAGAGTGTAAGTGGATTAGACCGGAGGAAGATGATGAAAATGGAGCCGGAATTTGAGGGAAGCACAAAAGAGAGGGAATCGCGAGGCTCCGTGGGAGAGTCCGAAGCTTGAATTTGAGAACGAAAATAATTTAGCCGAAAAAGAAGTTGGGAAAAAAGACGGAGCTGAGCTGTAAATCAATTCCGAGCATTTCTATCTTTCTATTCTCCAGCAACCCTCTCACGTCGTATATCCTTTTCCCAGAGCAGAAAATTCCGTGGAATTTCTTTAGGATTCTTCGATTAATTCCTGATTCATTTATCCGACTCCGAATTTTATTCCACTCGGCGCAAGAAGGGAGACACTTCCAACGAGTAGGAAAAAATATAATGCCTTAAACATCTTAAGTCTTGCCGTACATTTTAGGATGGAAAAACAGAAATATAGGTCTGTATTATTCATTAATCAATCCTGGCGATAGGTCTATATTAATTCTTTCGCGGTCAAATTAAGTACAGGTTTGTTATAAGAGCAAAAGTATTAGAATTATTATCTCGGTGTAATTCTATCGTTTCTTACCTGTTAGGGAGTAATTTTAAAGCAAATCACTCCTTAAAAAAGGTAAACCGAGGTGCGTAACACGGATTCGCCAGAGACCTTCACTTTTGACATTAACAACCCTTTGTTTATGAAAAATTTCGCCTGAAAAGTTGAGTTATGCAGCCACTAAATACAGGCACATTACCGTTGTTTGTGAAATTTTCCACGTAAGTAAATTTCTCCCATTTTCATCACAATATTTTTTCGTCATTAATTTTCAACTTATTACCAACCAGGCATTTTTTATTTACTTTATTCGTCAACATTTATTCAAATATATGTTAGGAAGATACTCCAGAATTTATTATATCCAGACGGTTCTACGCTACACATACAATACATTCTCAGCCTAAACCGCAAGTGTCACAGACTTGGCCTTTTTATGACGTGTTACACAACTATGTTGTTCCCCTTGTTAGTATTTTGGAATCCTTTTTCAGCTTCATTTTTCTTTAAATTACAGTAAAAATAAATATCATTATAATAGGCTTGAAATTCTTTTTAACGCGTTCACAGCGGATTACTCCACCGTTGGAGTGATAAATGCATTGGAAATAGAGGTATTTGCAGAGAGTGAGTTAATAAGATTATTTGATATTATAAACTTTTGATAAATAAAGTAAAAATAAATATCATTATAATAGGCTTGAAATTCTTTTTAACGCGTTCACAGCGGATTACTCCACCGTTGGAGTGATAAATGCATTGGAAATAGAGGTATTTGCAGAGAGTGAGTTAATAAGATTATTTGATATTATAAACTTTTGATAAATAAAGTAAAAATAAATATCATTATAATAGGCTTGAAATTCTTTTTAACGCGTTCACAGCGGATTACTCCACCGTTGGAGTGATAAATGCATTGGAAATAGAGGTATTTGCAGAGAGTGAGTTAATAAGATTATTTGATATCATAAACTTTACATCTAGAAAAAATTACATGAAAAACAGAAATGTTAGTACCTCCCACTCATTTCGAAGTATCTAGCATATGGTTAAGTACAGTTTCAAAAAAAATATAGTTAAACTGGATGAATAGAAAAAGTTATAGAATAAATCAGGGAAATGGGAGAAATAACAAATTTACGAAAATCATGACAAAAGGAAGATGAGTTTAAACTGAGGAAAATATAGGAATTATGTAACTATTTTAGAGAAACACTGGTGACTATAACCATGGCAACTAATCTAAAAATAGTTAACAAGGAAAGATATATGCTGAAATAATATTAAAAATAGAAAATCATTCACTCACGACGACACTCTCAGAAAAACATGATGCCAGTGAAATATTAATTAGTGAAAGTGTTCTATATTTAAATGGATCCCAGTTTCGGAAAAAAATAAGTGGCCTGGATATAAATAAAATCCATTAATTTAAAAGAGAGCGGAGCTTCGTACGATGCAACCTATTAATCCTTTGAATTATACATTCCTCCGAACACGAATCGAATTTTAGAAGTCACGAGACATGATAAATGGAGTCATTAAAAGTCGAATTGATTTCCAGTAATTAGATACAGCTATTACAAATAGAATAAAAAGTAAAATTTTCGGTTAATGTCCATAATTCTATAAACAGAGTATCTCACGAAAAAAATTAAAATACTATGTAACTTCAAGAAGAATTTTACTTACGGCCGGTTTCGACCATCGCTAGTCATCATCAGGTACGGGCACCAGAAAATGTTTCAGTTTACAGTAAATTTTGAGGTGAGGCTAAGGAGAGGGGAAGGTTCGACAAAGGAAACATCGTTATCAAGTTTAGAAGCTGCCGACGCGATCTCAATGACCTCCAAACTGTCCAGCTTCCTCCCTTTAGGCTGCTGGTAATAAACTCTCGCGGCGAAAGTACGATCATGGCCGCTTCGGGAGGTGGTCCGCAAATGCTGAATGGGAAGTTCCCAACCTGTAACACCGTTGACGTTCTGCCACATTTATCTTCCTTCCCGATGGCCAAATATAACTCATTCCACAATCTTCACAAAATAATTGGTGACTCCCACATCGATCTTTGTCCTTAATTTGAGGCAGTGACCTTCGTAGAGTTTTGAAGGTGTAAAAACCAACTTTCAAGTGGTGAAGTAGAAGATTTTGAAGTTGGTTACCGGCGTATTAACTTCAGGTTACCTCATGATAACTTACAGGAGGTGAATTCGGTCGTACGTAAAAGTCTTGAGGAAACTACAAAGTATTTTTATTTTTTCTATGGCGTTTCACCAAATTAAGGCTGATGACGTCGACTTTAAGAGTATCTTTTATTGTTATCTTGTAAAATAAAGAGTTTAAAAGATAAAAATAACCATGTATGAAAGTGATTCTTATCTTGCAGGAAGAACCTCTTGATGTAAAACATTAAAGATGTCTAGAGTAACCTCGGAAAATTTTTCTTTTTAAAAAAGAAACATTTCTAGCTATTTCAAATCATTCTCTAGCAATCCTGAAACATGAAAAGTATTTTATACAATCTAATGGATATTAAAAACGCTCAGAAAGAGAAAATATCGAAGAAACGCCATCAGGAATTCAGTTGCTTAACCAAACAATTTACATATTCATACTAAAACAATGGAATATTTTTAAAGTTAATAAAATCTTGATATTTATCTACATTGGGAAGTGTAATAGATGTAGTACAACTTCCAATGCACTGTCGAGAAGTTTTGTCTGCTGGTACGAAGAAAATCGGAATTAATGAATTGGAGTATTTACACTTGTTACATGAATACGTTTTAGATGAACATCCATCATATAACTTTATCCATCGTTATGTGTTAGATAGAGGATACTTCTACGTTTCAATATCGCCCAAATTAAGGCATTAATGCATGAATATATACAAATATTCATTAAGTTATAGAGCACTTATTAAGCAAATCTAGGCCGCAAGTTCATTTAACACTGAAGATGTTACTAATCACATCAAAACGTATCAAGTCATTGAATAGTGCTGAATAATTCTGAATCCGAATGTAAAAATGTCCATATATTAGAGAAATCTCTCCCACTATCAATCAAGAGTCTATTTACAATATAACTTCTCAATGCGGTTATCTGGATGCTTGGCTTCGGTCACTTTTTGTGACCATGTTAACTGGATGTGATTGCAGTCGATGAAATAGATCATGAGACAACATAAAGATCCGAAGATAAATGCTTCTCACGCATATCTTAATAGGTTTTCTATGTCCAGAGATAAACTGAGGGCAATTGACCCAATGGATACCCAAGAAATTCGATTTCCGAGCCCAATGACAGCAAAAGACCTTCAACTGAAGATTATTACTGCACACAAACGGAGAATTTCGCGAGAAGATCAACTCAAAACTGTCTTCAGTGAGAGAGAGAGAAATACACACCAAATCCTCTTTCCAAACGAATAAGGAAACAAAGAAACACTAAAAACGGAATAATATGGAACATAATTATAACTAATTTTAATATTAATATCATCAACATCAATTTTCTTCTTACCCTCGTTTATCTATACTTTATCATACTTCAAACAAAAATAATTGCTTCGATTTCCTCAGTATTTCCTTTGTGTTGCAAAGGTTCTGTGAATCAATTGAATTGGGAAACACTGCTTTGGAGAATTCTCGCGGATGCACGAATATCTCATCCCTGCTTTCAAGTAAAAAGAAATTAATAAGTAATTAGTTAATTTCTTGCCGTTGTAATAGCATATTTTAGGGTTTATCAGATTATGAAATACAATGTAAAATGAATATTCTTCGTTATGAGGAATAAAAAAGTAAAAATGCCACCAAGGATGGCAGCATCGACTGGATCATGTATTAGAATGAAGGTCAAAGATTAGCAGGCTCTTTCTTTGTGTGAGTACGTTTCCAGAGGATGCGGTTGTGTTAAATGACCCTTTGTTCCGCTCTGGATACGAATGTTGAGAATGGCGCTTGATATATTACGTCGCTAGAAGGAAAAATAATATCCCCATCGTTCCTTCCTTCACTCCTTCCCCAGAATCCTCCTCCGCACCATCACCACGACTCTGGAAATCATCGCGCCTCCTGGAGTGCTTATTATTGAGTTAAAAAAAGAGATTGGAAGAAATGGGGACAGGAGGCAAAGGAAGAAAAACAAAAAGACAGTCTCCACTTCGATATCTAATCTCGCTCGAAAAATTTCTCACTCTTTCCCCGGTATTGTCTGCGAACGACAGAAGATGGGAGAATCATAAATCATGTTGCTCTGTATTCATTCCTCGTCTAATTGGAATAGAGCAAATTTTCAGCGAGTAATTTACGCATTTTGTTGAAGCCGCAGGGAATAAAAGGGATACCTTAGATCTGTTCTCTCTTCGATAAGTTCTCTCTTACGAGTGGAACATTCATAATGTAGGGGAAGAAGTGAATTTAAGGGAGATTTATTTTGCCTGCCGGACGACTCTACTGCTTTCTTGTGTATACTTAGTACTGTTTTCGACTTCCAAGAAGGTGATTGTGTATGATCTTGCTTAAATTTGGAATAAAATGCGAAACTTTATCTTACTTTCCCATTTTCTCGGAACACCAAATGAGTGCTTTAAATTAAAAAAAAATATTTCTTCAAGACTTACTACTTTGGCCGATAAACGGAACTACGATTCTCTTCTAACCTGAGATACGCTCGTGTAGTTCAATGGGAAGTTGGTGACTCTATTGAAGGACAGTATGGACTGGGTCAGAGAAATGAACGAAGTCACCGCCTGGTAGACTTTGCAGAATGCACGAATACGCACATAACGAATAGATACTCCAAGAGCAATCCTGCAAGGAGGTGGAGCTGGACGTGAAGAATGCCCGATGGAGTAAACTATAAATTAGAATACATTACACAAGCTACAAAAACAAACTACAATACATCACACAAATACAGTACATAAACTCTACACAGTCCCTAACCTGGAAGTACTGAACAACTTCAACACTGAGAGTGACCAAAGAATTGTAAGATGCAGATTGAAGATTGACCTCCGTATGGAGTGAAAGAAGTTGATTTCCTGCTAAAAGCAAGATACAAGCATAAAAGAGGAAACCAAGACAGAGTTTCAGCTACGACTAAGAAACAGATTTTCAGCACATCAAGAAAAAGAACTGGAAGACTAAGTCATGGAAGTCCTAAAGGCAGCGGCAGAGGTAGTGGAAAGCACATCAAGAAGACCGAAGGATAGGAAGTCCAAGGACAGAACCCAACAAATGATGAAACGACGAAAAAAAAACTGAATAACTCAGACTTACCAGAAGATAACAACGAATACGCCGAGCTATGTAAGTCTTTCAGAACAGTAATCAAGAAAGACGTGAAGATTTTCCACGAAAACCTTGTGCAGGAGGATATAGGGAACAAAAAAAGCACGAAGAAGGCTAGACAACGCCTAGCAACGGGGAATAAACGGATCTTAGCCGTACGGAAAAAATAAGAACAGCAACTTGCTACAAACAAGCAATACGTACTGATGTTCGTTGCAGAATATTTCACCAACCTCTACAAGAAGGCAGAAATTGTTGAAGAGGGGAACCAGGAAGAAAGACATAATTCACGAGATCTCTCTCTATTCTCCCAGAAGAAGTAATAGAAGCGATTAAAAAGATGAAAAATGATGAGGTAGGAAGAGCAGTATTGGTAGTGCAGTAAAGCAATTTTCTTTCTCTATGGCCTTTATTAGCTACATTTTTTACAACCTTCTAGGGAATATATCCAAGGAGCTGTTTCCTTCTCGCATCTTAATTTTAATACTCGTAAGATTGCATAATCAGGCAAAGAATAATTGCAGTGTCCAACAAAATGCCCAAAAAATCTTAACTTAGATAAATAAAGATGGAAATGTAAATAATTATAGCTTTAAATTAACAGACGCCCCTTAAAATGTGGAGAGTAAATATGTACCAGTTTCAATTTTTATTACAATCTAGGCGAATATTTCCTTGCCACTACGAGAATAATGTAACGATTTTACGTTGACTCAATGTCTTTGTGGACCCTCCCCCATTGGCCAATTCTGGCTACACCTCAGATATTTATAGACATGAATTTATTGACTCAGAAAAAGCAGAAAGTGTTGTATTATTATTTTGAACTTTATAACATTTACCATAGAGTACCATTACAATTTCCGCATCTCTTTCTTCAAACTTCCTACATACGAGCATATGATTAGTTTATCAGGGAGCGTATTAGTCATTCTGTTCGAATTTATATGGGGTGCTCCCTCTTGCCACATGCCGATAGGCGGATCGCAAGAAACATATTAACCGTTTTTCCCTAGATGTAAGGATGTCTGATTAATTTTTGACCCTAAAGACGCCTTGGACCTTATTTTCATGGGATCTTACTTTTTCAAATATAAAAATCTACATTAAATCTAGTACAAACATATATATTACTCATATATGTCCTTCTCGTTTCGACGGGATCTCAAGGGCTAATATTTGGGGTGAAACATATATCATATCATCTTGAAAAATTATGTCAGGGCTTATTTTCAGAGAAATACGATGGCTGTAGATGGATTGGGAATCTTCCGTTTAACTCATTGCTCAGAGACACATTTTGAGTCACTAAGTTTGATAATGAGCTTTGATCGTTCTGCCTCGTAAAAATGAAAATTTTGCCGAATATATAATATTCGACCTGTAAGGAGAAGATCGCATGTTCCTATTCGTGCGGAATCGCATTAAGAAATGATGCATGCGATGAAAAATTTACAAGAGAGCGATTTATTTCAAAATGAGTCCGCGTAAACTAGAAAAATAACAGCGCGGGAATATCCAGAATTACGTTCGAAAATGCGCACTTCGTATACCCTACCTACCCTATTAATCTCATTTTCGCCGAGGAAATAATTAATCCCCGCTAAGCTCGATTTATTGCCGCGTTTTTCATCCGTAGGGCGTAAGTGAAAAAATGAGTGAGTCGAGGATGGTGTTTGCGAGTATATACACGGCAACACGAATTTTATTACCCTAAAATCCTTTCAATCCTCCCTAAAATAAACCAAACGGACTTTTATTCCGTCACAAGCAGCGCTACAAACGCTCGCCTTAAATATTTCGAATAAATGCGGCACCTAGCGGGAATTCCGTAAATCATCTTTCGTGAGGTGCCTCCTCATCTGAAGCGGCGTTTTTATATGGTAATCTCTCAGCATAAACGGCACTATTCGTAAACGTTGAGAGTTTAGTTCGTTTCGAGAGAGCTCTCGTGCGCTTTTTTCCGCAGCGACTTGAATCGACGATGTTTAGATGCAGAAGGTTAATGCATGAATTAAAATAGCGAAATCTGCGCCGGACGAATTCAAATTGGGCCGAAACAAAGGAGTTTTTTGCGCGTGCATTAGCGGTGAAAAACGAGAGGCAATTGTTCCGCTACGAATCGATAAACGGGCTCGGAGCTGTCGCATCCCTTGATGCCGGTTCCTTTTTCACGGAAACTAATGAACCTATGGCAGGTTTTTTCGCCGCAGGATCTCTGTTCCTGCTGTGGCGATGCCGACGAATCAGCGATGATTTAATCAAAATAGAATGAAAGCGGGAATCCTCGATGTACGGGATATTTACTGGGTAATCAAAGAAGAGATATAAATTCATAAATCCATAATTCAGAAATCGCATCTTTAGAATCATCAGGCTAAAGTTCAATTACAGATTTCCATTGCTGGGAGTCGCAGCTCAATTTGTCCGTTTATGCGTAAATTTCAGCATCTACACTGCTGTGGATTGAGCTGCTTTGTTAAATCGCTTTACAATTGAAAACAGTAGAGATTTTCACTTACCGCAAAGCTGAGCAGTTCTTGAATTCATCGTATGTCACTTCCACGGCGCAGGATGAAGACGAATCAACTCCGAACAATACTGGGGTCTTCGAACCGCAGCTGTTGTCTGTAAAAAGCAAGAATCAATAAGGAAACTTCGCAATTATTTTAAAAAATAGATACACTGATTAAAACAAATAAAGACTACCGACAGAGCTGCTAATTTACATAGAAATTTACTTAAATGCATATTTAGTTTTAAGGGTATCTCGTTTTCCAGGGATTCGCTTTCAAAAGTAGAGGTCACACTAAAGAATAGTCTAATTTGTCTTTCCTGTTTAACCCTTTCGCTACTGTTGTCGTGTATACACGACAGACGTTTTCCTACGCTAAAGAACTACTGTCGTCTATAGACGATGCAGGTACAAGTTTATTCTTCAAGGAGAAGGATAGCTTCCAGGTATATTTTTTGGCCCCTTTCTGGCTGTAAAGGGGGTTTACTGCTTACGAGTAGAATCACTTCTTACTAAAAGTAAATTATATCTAATAATACTCCCAAGGAGAAACGGGCATGAGAAAAACACGACGGGACTGGTACCTGAATCCTCTATCCGAGTGACTTCTCTAGCCGATTGAGCTATCGTGAATAGACAATTAGACATGCCTTCGGGAGAAGGAAAGTGGCAGATCCAGGTTTCAGTCCCGGTCCTGTCAGACAATTTTCACGTCCGTTTCTCCTTAATATTCCCATGTGCACAGCTTAATGTGCAAATTTATCTTCCACCCTTTTCCTTAATATCTATTACTGTTCAAAAAGTGACAAGACTCAGGAAAGGAATTTTCTTCCAAATTAACCCAAAGTTGCAAATCCTTCTAAACGAGAAGGCACCGAGTTCTGACATTAATATTGTGCATTGAAGTTTTTCAATGGTATACATAGAAATTATTTCCATATCCATTATTCTTGTGACGAAGAAGTAAAATAGCGTAAAAATGCAGCCAATTAGAGAGTGGTAAAATGAGAAATAAATTAAAATAATATCCTGCGCGGTTCCTGAAATTCATGTTATTCCGCGAATAATTAATTATATTATCTGAAAAAAGTCAATATCGGTCTGTAAGACGGAAATACACTAGTTAGTTGTAACAACTGTCGCTGAAATAAACCACTTAGTCATATAGAATGGAGACGGAAAACTTAAAAACATTTCTATAAATTAGCATAAACTTTTAAAAAATCTTGGAATAATCCTTGACAACTTCAAAGGAGTACTTTCTAGAGCTGTCGGAAATTGATAAAATGAAAATAAATAAGTACTCAGTGTAACTTTCTGTTTTATTGCCTGAGAGACATAAGCGGTGCAACGCGTCCGCACTATATCAATTTAACTTAAAATATTGTGATATTATGGAAGTAGAGTAACACCAAACGAAAAGTAAAAGTAAAAGTAAATAAAATTATTTTAATGTTATGCATGATGAGGTAAATCATTTCTTTTCCCTTATTGAAATAGAACGTCTCTAGCACAATAAGTCAAAGAGAATTAAATTTATTCAAAAGTATGACATATTTCTTACATTTTTAAGTCTTTATTGAGACATGTCACACGCTATCTTTTCAATGGGTATTATTATGAGAGCCCGTCGAGATACGAGCTCACAAAATTAATAGTCGTTCTATTAATTTTTTCCCGAATAAGTCGTGGTGAAAGGGAGTTCCAGAAACACATTTATCTCTCGTTGTTCAGCCATGGATTACATATGAGGGTTTCGTATAATCTCTACTACTTCTGCGAAAAGAAAAGACTATCTCTGAAATTTCCGCATTAATCTTCTATCTTTCTCAAATAAATAATGCTTTTTCCAAACAATATCTTAATTATTGCAAGAAATCTTAAGATTTAACAAAGTATTCCTGAATCCTAAAATTCCGTCACCCAAGAGAATTATTGATAACTGATAGAATCTCTCTGTTATAAAAAAATAAAGCATCCGCAATTTAGATGACTTCAAGCTAAATCCCAAAATGCCAAACCCCTATTCAATTCCTCCGCAAAGACGGGATAAATCAAATTAAACACGCATATCTTTCTAGTATCCTTTCGCCAGCTGTCCATCAAACTCATTTCAACAAATTGGTCTTCCACGCAATCAAAATGAGTAAAAGATTGAAATGTTGATAGAAAGCTCCAATCAACTCACACCGCTTCCCTTTCCATACCACTTCCAATTCTCTATCTCCGCCATTTTAACCTGCTCTCATGTTTCACCCGTTTTTTCATCGCCTTTAAGGATTATCATCGTCAATCTCACTCCATATATATTTCACGTCGCCTTTCCTCAAGTTCAAAGGAAAAGAATCATCATTTGATTCCTCAGAACGAGCGAACTTGTTTCAGTGATATCCGTTACAGTTTGGAAATCTTTCGGTTTTATGACACGGATGAACCTCATATTTGATGATGATTGGCATACTTCATCTAAAATTATTTCGAAAAGCATTTCTTCCGATCATAAAAGAAATCCAGTGAAACCTGCCTTTAGCGGAATGGCGTGATAAATTATTTTTCGTAATGGACAGGTGTTAGCCATGTACATGTTTAAATCACGTACAACAGCAGAAACGGGACAAGATTTTTTCTGTTATTGAGAAGTCTCCGCTGTATAGGTACATGCGTTACACAGTTTTCACTGTACTAGTAAATAATTAATTTACTAGTTATGTATTTAATTTTCTGTTTATTTCATTGATAGTGTATAATAATGTGAATTAGCGTATCATAAAAAACGTGTTGCAATTACTTAATTTACTAATATCTTAAAAAATGTAATGCAATTAATTATTAACTACTTAATTAGTCAAACTCTTCTAATTAAATAAAGATTTAACATTAAAATTAGTATAAAATACTACAGAATGTAATTAACTTTACCCTTAAGTAACATAGTTGTGAAGGACGAATAGAAACATATGAGTTTAGTAATAGCAATGTTGACTACTTTTTACACGCGTTAGGGCAACTAATAAATGCAAAACAGAAAATCATGGGAAGTACGTGGAGAGAGAAGCACCAATAAATAATGAATTGAGTAAAGGAAAAATAATTGCTGCATCTCGTGTAAAAGGATGCTACGAGTCCGAGCCCACAGGGTTATTTACTTACGGGATTTCAACCGAGCTCTCCCTCTCCGGGGCTAATAATAATTGAACATGTCTCCTCGACCGAGAGAAGATATCTGCGCAAAATACAATTAACGCGCGGATGCAGTTTAGCACGCAGAATAATTCAAGAGGAACTCTGAGAGAGAAAGGGAGGCGGAAAACGGTCGGATTATGGAAAGAGAGCTTGGAAACGATACAGAGACTGGGAGGGCCTCGAGCAACGGCGAGAACGGGAAGCAAAAAAAAGGAAGGCGGATGGATGGGAGTTACGTTTGGAGGCTGCGCATACGTAAAGCAGAAGAGGAACACTTAATGTTTAGAATTCGGACAAGAGTCTAGGCGAACGGAGACGCTAACCTGTAGTAGACGTACCTGTTTGAAGATGGGTCCGGAAAACATCGAGACGCAGTTAAAATTCTAAATAGAAGCCTTCGCTTCGAAATCTCATTTCCAAAGGAGATGAAAATGCCTTTGTCTGGTTGCATCTCTTCAAAAGACTTCGCTTACTCTTTCGGAAGCGGGGCACGTGAGTGAAAGAAGAAGTTTGATAAAGAACGGAAAGGGATGTTTATTTAAAGAAGGTCTTAGTAGCTACGAGGGGAATAATGAGAAGCTCTCATGCAAGTCTATTTTGACGGAATAATTCAAGGCCTCTTTTATTTCTTCAAGATAATAATGGCGTACTTTAAGGAACGATTACCAGGCATATACACTAAATAGGACAGAAATAGACATAATCTTTAAAGGAGAAATAAAACGAGCAACTTACCTTGCGTAAACGATAAAATGTTAGATAAATATACTGACGTGGTTTTCTCAGCTGTATAGGAAGACTAACGCACACAAAATAAATTAGTAATTGTAATTCGAATAATCATTTATTGATACATTTACATTTAAACACTGCAAGCTTCCAGTGGTGCGTGGCAGGGGGTCATCCTGTGGTACGACCTCTCTGTAAATAACAGTATAATCGGCGAATAGCCCAACCTTACACTTACCATTATCCACTAAATCGTTAATGTAAATTAGGAACAAAATCGGTCTTAATACACCTCCCTGCGGAACACCGGATATGACGCAAACCTCGTCAGACAAAATTCCATCCAACGCAACGCGCTAAGATCTATTCCGAGAAATGATTTTATCCACTTAGCAACATCCTCGTTAATCCCGTATGCCATCAACGTATGCATTAGTTTTACATTCGATACACTATCGAAAGCTTTCCTGAAATCTAAAAATACGGCGACAATTCTAATACCCTTATCAGCCACTTCAACTATGTCGTTGAGAAAAAGGGCTAACTTAATCTCGCATGACCTACCTTTACGGAAACCGAGTTGTCATTGACTAATTGCCTCCTTACCACCTAGGAATCGCATAAAT
Organism: Ladona fulva; assembly: GCA_000376725.2. Taxonomy (NCBI): domain Eukaryota; kingdom Metazoa; phylum Arthropoda; class Insecta; order Odonata; family Libellulidae; genus Ladona; species Ladona fulva. Next base: position 385,996 of record KZ308185.1, on the reverse strand, counting down.
CGCATACTCGCCAAAGTATGCTCCTTTTTCTACAAAATATTGACGTTAAAGATATTGGTCAATAATCCTCCGGTTTTCAGGAGCTCTCATGGTTAGGAACTCTTCTCCACGATATTGGTGGGTATATAAAACGCCCTAGTCCAAAACCTTCCTATGAAATACGAGAAGAAGGGGAGTAAGCTCATTCGCCAGTATTTGAATAACGAGTGATGGAATACCTTCGGGTCCCGGCGCTTTTTTTCTGTCAAACTGCCGCAATAACTTTGCTATCCCATCCGCTGACAGCTCGATTGTTCTCATTTCTGAAACAACGCGCATAGAAAATTCGTTAGTGCATCCATCGTCTAAAGTAAAGCATTCCTGATAGTATAGATTTAGTATATTCGCTTTGCCTGCCGATTCACTAATCGAAACTCCCTCTTCATTAACGAGGCTTGTTACTTAAGTCTGGCCTCTACGAGATTCACGGACATATGACCAAAATTCCTTCTGGCTACCTGCTGAACTCTCTAAAAGGGTTTTATATCTATATTCCTGAAATTCATTCTTTACTTCATCCTCAACCATCCTTAGAACCTCCATATATTTTTCCCGCACGAAATCAAAGTTAACCCCGATTTTCTCAAGCTTCTTCATCCGCGAGTGTAAAGTCATCTGCTTCTTATGCAACGCCCGCAACTTTGGTTTCAACCAACGTGGTTCCTTACGCTCCCTCACGGTTTTCATCGGGACGTACCTAATTAAGCCTTCTTTTAGTATTCGGAGGAACTTTTACCGTTAACCTGCTATCCTCAACTACAGCACTACTCAAAAGCAACAGAAACCCTCCCATCTCTCATAGAATTAGTCCCTGAATTCCAAAAATCTTACTTTCGAAAACAAATAAACCTGCTGCGGTGACATAGGATTTAACCATTGGCGCTTTAATCACTGCAGCTATATCATCGTGGTCTGAAATTCCATAGACTACATTTAGACCACCTATCAAGTGCAAATGTGAAGTGGCTAATAAATCGAGTATGCTACCTTGACCCTCAGGAATCGTCAAGTTGCCTTAATATTAACCTGTTCCAGAGCGTGGAACGGGAAAGAATCTATCAATGTCTGTGATATATTCTTATCTCTACCAGCATACGAAGTCGACAAATTCACTCAAGCAATACAGGGAAGGTTAGAACTGCCACCTACAACGATGATAGGATGTTTCATTTTTTTCCAAATAATATGTAAGGACTTGGAAAGGGTTTCTACACATTCGATGTTGCTATCTGAGAGCCGATAAAATGAGCAAAAGGGAACCTTACTTCCGTTTCGTCCAAGAACCGAAATNCGTTAATAAGGTTTGAAAAAGATGAATCAATATGCCGAACTGAGTTCAAATTTTTTTGTGAAGCTGAGAATTTCATTCTCTCTGCACCTCCTAGGAATGTAGAATGATTAATTAGCTACATCTTTTCACTGTAAAACTTTAATTTATGCAAAAAAAGTATCATCATTAAAAAATGGAATCATAAATTCATTTAATATAGAGTGAACTTTTAATTATGCACTAATAGCAGTATTATACAACATACAGTATTTGCTATCATATTGTTTCATGTAATATTAGTATATACTATCTTATATGTATTGAATTTCATACTATTATAGCAATATAAACATATTATGACATATGTACATAAATAAGTAACATTTTCGTACACACAATAATTTTTAAGAGAAATAGCTTTTAATAAAATTTTAACAAATCACTGATTTTTATAATGGAAATGGGTTCGAAGACGTTTCATTTACCAGATGTAAGGATTGATTGATTTCCGCGCCAGTGAAGTTGTCTTTTCTCCCAATCACACATTTTAAATTACGAATCTAGTTGAAATACAGAGTAGATGAAATCCTACACAGTTCTAAAATAAGTAAAAACAAAAAAGACATACGAATTATGCCCTTAATAAGGTTGAATTAAAATAATCAATTAAAAAGACAGAAATCGAAATAGAAAATGAAATAACTAAACGTTAAATCAACAACCTAAGATGAATAGTAACAAAAGTGTGATTTAAGGTAAGGAAAACACTTTTGGCGAAATCTGAGCTCTGAAGTATCTGGAAATCTTCCGGCAATTCAAAAAGTCTCATGCCTTATGTGAGTAAGGTAATTACCACCTCCCATTTTCGTCCATGCCTTCCTGCTTTGTTCCACTCCGCCAAGCGGCCATCCTCCTTTTGAGTCTTGGGTCTGGGAGAGAACCAAAATGGGTAGGAAAAGACCTCTTTGACAGTTCAACCGACACTGACCCTTTGGGATTTCGTTAGGAATCGAAGTGAACGGCACCTACTACCTACCGTGCCCTCAGGAGTCACGAGGGAACCAAGGGTAGACCTACCGGAAGCTAACGACTCAACTCACAATTATAGGCAAAGCAATTTTCTGCAACAAATGAACATAACCCGTTGGGATTACCTGAGAGAATCAGCTCATGGTAAAAGGAACAAAGCCAAACAACGTAGACGGTTCGATTGGAAGGAAACGGGCGGAGAATAAATTATATGACTTGTTATGAGTTAACGAGATTTCGTTAGGGGAGATTTCAGATTTGACAGCAGTGTTTCGGCAATGATAGAATCCCTCGGATGGAACTCGCTTAGTGACAGAAGACTTGAATACCGTAGGAAGCTTTTCGATAAGTTTGTCACTACGGATCTCGGGGAGGAGATAGTTGATTTTCTCACCCCAGCTAGTAACGCACGTAATCTTCGAAAGAAAACGAAAAAGCGATACAGGGAAATAGTCGCCAGGACGGATAAATATTTTTGGTCATTCTTCCCGCGAAGTATCAGAGAAGCTAATAGCTATCCAGGGTAGTTAGGGATATAGGTGTTTTACACCCCTTTTACGCGCCTTTGGCGGTTTGCAGGGCTTAAATGTAAATGTAAACGAGTTTACTGAATAATAAAAGCAGAAGTTTATAGAAGGAATCTAGATGAATGAAGAGAAATATCTGATGAAGGACCAAAAATATTCGCAAAATATATTTCAAATAAACTAAACTAAACAAAAACGTGGAAACACATTAACACATTTAAGACATTTATAAGTTTCATAAGTTCATTTAAGACATTTACAAGCTTCATAAGTTTTTAACACATTTTAAGAGTAACACGCACTGAAAAAAATATCTTCCTTTTTCTTTCTCTTCAAAGCTCCTCCTGCAATAAATTAGAAAATTGAACTTAGCATTTTTTACAAGATTTTATTATTCGACCGGTTTCGGCCTTACAGGCATCGTTACCAATCAAGTGTCATCAATAAGGACTAATCAGGTCAGATGATGATGTCTCTAAAGCCGAAGAAGGTCGAATAATAACATCGTGCGGAAAATAGTAAATTCAATTTTTTTCATTTATTAAATGGCGTTCCACGAAGTAAGGTTTAATCGCATTGATTAGCGTCTATAATTATAATCATAACAGATTTAACATAAAATTATAATGACTTAAATCTTACAAACGTATTTAAATTGTGGATAGTTATTCTTTTACCTTCATCTCTTGGCCTGCTATATTCAAAATGTTTTAGCTGTATTCAATTAATGCGTTTCATCACAGATTTCTTAACATATTCTCCATCTGCTAATTACAATTAAAATATCATTAATTGTTCATATTTGTAAATTATCATCGATGGAGTCTCAGCAGACGTAAATGAATTGGAAACCGATTCAAGTTAAATATTCGTTAGCCTTCTTCACCGATAATGTGTGGTTTGATCGCCTTAAAATCGTTCAATTGTGCTCCAGGAGTTCATTTAACAGCACCTTACCCGGCCCCATCATTATCCCTTCTCACACCTTCGCCTCAGCGCTTATGTCATCCCACGCACAAGGGTCAAGATAGGCCTTCTAACTCCATTAGAGGCGTGACGTGGTAATCTGGTCAGACTCGAAATGCTAAAATTGCGTGCCGCCCAATTTCCCGAACGAGAAACAAACAGTTGCTTACTCATTTCGGCGCGTTACGGTTGAGCATGGAAGAGATTTTGGAAGAAGAGCAGCGGCGAATTTGCAATAAGAGGATTCAGGTGCAAGCACAGGGTCTGGTACTGCTGGAAGATTGCTGAAGTTCTCTCGGTAACATTTATCTGGCAATTTTATGTAGATGTCCACCGAATTGACGGGTTTAATTAAAAATTAATTTCACCGAAGTATCGGAAAAATCACGTAAAGACATCGCAATGCATCGATGAAAAAGATACATCTTTTCCATTTACAAAGAGATTACTCTCATATCGTATTTCTCAACACTTAGCGACAATCCTTAAAGAATTTGTAAATAAAAATAAGTGTTTTTGTGTGACTATTTGGATAAAAATTGGTTAGCTAGCTTCAGGGCCATGATATTTAATGCGAATAAAATCATCCAGCTGCTTTGTTTTCTAAACTGTTTTGATATCCTTTGTTTAGGACATGCTTCAAGCAGGAACTATTCTTTCATTTACTTACCATAATCAATAGAATTACTATTTAATTAAAAATCGTAATCAATTTATTTTAATACACTATCATTTTTCTTGACAATAGCCATGAAGAAAATCTGTCCAAAGATATAAAATATATCATGTTGGTTACACCAGTATAGAAAAAAAATAGAAAAAGAGGTGCCTCTCTTAATGCCACCTCGCTGTTGAAGATAACTGAATCACCAATATTTTCGTTTGCAATGTTTTCCGCAAAAGCTTTGTAGCAACTCCTCACTAAAGTGATCACATTTATAACTTTCATTCCACTCCTACATTTATCTTTCATCTGCTAACACTCCAACATTTATAACTTTCCATTCTACTCTTATCTCATCATTTTTACCCTGTACGACTTTGTTAGAGGACTCAATAATTGCAGAAAGAAAAAAAAACAAACTTGTAAACTAAACACTACATAATTTTATTCCATAAAACATGGTATCATAAATTCATGTCATCATCAGACATGTCATGGAATAAAATTATATCTCGGTACGAGTAAAAGTTCGTTTTTATATATTTTCCATATTTCTCTAAATTGATATTCCATGCCATTTATTTTAGGTTTATTTTTAAGGCAATGCAGATGAGCTAATGAACGTTAATAAGGTTTGAAAAAGATGAATCAATATGCCGAACTGAGTTCAAATTTTTTTGTGAAGCTGAGAATTTCATTCTCTCTGCACCTCCTAGGAATGTAGAATGATTAATTAGCTACATCTTTTCACTGTAAAACTTTAATTTATGCAAAAAAAACAGCATTGTTTCATTTACTTAACACGCCAAAAATATAATAAAAAGGAGTAATCATAAATGACGCTTTGGGGCTCAAAACCCGCAAACAAAACGGCTTGCAATTTCAACCCTTGGGAAGGATAAATTTAATCACGTTGTTATAATTCGGCTTAACTCGCTGTCAAGCTCTTTCCTGGTTGCTTCACCACCAAACATAATAAATGCACATCGATTACTGTATAATTCTTTTACCCTAAGGTGAAATAAATAATCTGACTTTAATTATCTCAAAGAAAGATCAAGTCTCCTGATTGCTCCATTTATTCTTTTTTAAACAGCATAGCCATCTGATATTCTCTTTTAGAGTGAGAAATTTCACTAGTGAATTACGAGAAAAATTCAGTAATTAACAAAGTGGCAAAATGATTCATTACTCAAAATGAATTAATTTTGTTCGAGTAATTTCATTTGCGTCCTTTAATTGTATAAAAAGAAATTAATAGCGGCAGTCGAGGCCAATTTTGAGATAAATGTTTCATTAGAGTCATGTTCTTCGTTTACTTTTAATTCTCCAAGGAAATTTCCAGGAATACTCGGAAAGCAGTCAATTAAAATAAGTGAGGCTATAGAAAGGGTCACTGACGATCATATAGCTTTACTCACAACTGTTAACCTATCTCTCAATACTGACCAGAGGCAATTCTGATTTTAAAATGCGATTTGCCGAAGATGCTTACCAACGTGGCTTTGAAAATCAGGCTCGCATTCAAATGTGATTATAATATCACATGGCTTCTATTCGAATTGAGGCTGCCAGCATCCGACAGACGCATTTTGCTATAACTGCGGCAATTCATCAAGACGAGAACGATAATGTACTCTGTGGGAGCATCTGCTAAGATGTGTGAAATCTACAAGGCACATTTTGGCATCTCTGACTGTAATACAGATAAACCTTGAGTACTTCATTTCTCCTGCGAGGACTGCAAAAGAACTCGCATTAGTACTTTTCGATTAGTTTTCGCTTAATCCAAGTTATCTCCTTCGTCAATTCACAATTTATCTAACCTTCCTAACAAAGCGGCCGTTCCATCACTTCTGTCCCACTGCTAACAAATCCAAGCTCTTCCATATCTAACAATAGAATTCCCTTGCAAAACGAAGCAGTTCAAACTCTCTGCAAGAAGAGGAATTTTTACGGGGTTGGATTCGGTGAGCAGAGCTTCAAACATTAAGAGGTTAATTCCACTAAAATCGATCCTTTAATAAAAATAGTAGTTGTACTTTATTTACTATATCGTCCATCTTTCGAAAAACTAGAATACTCACTAAAATGCTGGAACATCGATCAAGAGCGTGCAGATGAAACAAAAAGAACCGACAAGATACACAAGGTTTAACAGAAAACTTAAAGCTGTAACCTTAGGTCTATTTCATCCACTAACTGCAAGGAAAGCTTGCGTAACAAATGATGCGTCAGAGCAAAAACAATCAACCAATTTGCAAACAATAATATTTGATTGCATGGGATACATTTTTTCGCGCCTAATGATGCCGTTGGTGACTCCATTCACATCGAAGTTTGAAGCCAGTTGTTTTCATTAATACAAGATGTTTATCCCAAATAGCTGTTGTTTAACTGAAGCAATTAATTACTCGATCGGCAATAAATCATTTCGGATTGATATACATTGGACAAAGACCGCGACCCAGAAGAAAAGCTTATATTACTTATACTACGGCTATATATTTCCTATTCAATCCCAGAATGGGATTGAATAGGAAATATATAGCCGTATCGAGTTTAAGCGGCGTTCAAACTAAAAGTACAATTATAAAATTATATTTTTTCGTAATTTGATTTTCTTATTCACGAGTGGAAGAGAGGTTTTCTCATTATTAAAAATTTTGACATTCACATAATTTTATTGTTTCTTTTTTTAATTCTCACATACGGCATATACACTAATTTAAAGTAAAAATACAACAAAATGAAAATATTAAATTAATCATAACAAAAAATATGAAACAAAGTGATTGGAAACAATAAGAAATTTTACTAGGTTCGAGGCAACCTTATGCGATTGAATGTCCTTTTGGGTAATGAGAAAGAATCTGCAAGTGGGAGGGAATAACTGAAGATGGGAGCGAAAGAAAAAGGGGACGTTTAACAAGTGAGAGTCTGAGACTGGAATAGTGAAGGAAAGAAGTCAAACGAGTAGATGCTAGGAACACGAAAGTCAAAGAGAGGAAGAAAAGGACAGTCAAAAAGAGAATTAAGAACAGAATGCAAAAAGATCATAATAAGTCTGATAGGCAGAAAAGGAATCCAAAGAGAGATAGGAAAGATTAGTGCTATTAGAGGCAAGGGAAACGTTGTCCCCCGGATAGACATGTGGGTAACATGTTCAACCTGGGTAAAAGCGGTCCCGGGTTTGATTTCTGGTGGGTGTTCACGTGCGAAATAACCTCAGGTGTCGAAGAACTTATAAAATTACTACTACTACTTAATAAAATGTCCAACTTTTGTCTCAACTTTGATTACACTGTGTAACAATTTTTTAGTTTTTCTTTGTTCCTGGGTAGTAAGTGTTATTTTCTAATTTGTCATGCCTCAAAAGCATACAAAACAGCATTTATTACCCACAGAATTTGCTTTTGTGATCACTACGTTGATATGTTGAAATTGTCTTATTTTTCTGGAACAGATAGATTCAGTTCCTAGCAATCTTTGAGTTATTTTGTAGAAATTTCCAGTAATATAAATAGTATTATAAATACAGGTGCAGAAATCCACTAGTTAAGTTTAGTTCCAGTTGCCTAAGTGGGTACATATCTACGTTTTTCGGAGATGCGATCATGAGGCTGCCAGTATTCGGCAGATGCATTTTGCTATATCTGCGGCAATTCATCAAGACGAGAGCGATTAAGTACTCTGTGGGAGCATCTACTAAGATGTGTGAGGCCTACAAGGCACATTTTGGCACCTCTCACTGTAATCAAGATAAACCTTGAGTACTTCATTTCTCCTGCGAAGATTGCAAAAGAACTCGGGAAGGTAAGATGGACAATTGTTGCTTGGAATTTTATGTTATAAAATTTGCAGGATTTGTAAAATTCGTCAAATTCTGTAGAATGGTACAGAGGGGAAAAGATAGACGTGGAGTTCGCAATCCAAACTATTCGGAATCCACTGAGCACTCAAGCAACTTCTGCTGTTGCATGGTGGACCCTTCTAACTGTCGGACTGGCAAGAATGCTTCTGCTATCACATATCCAGACCGTACTTAATCCATCGCTCCGGTAACACACGGCCACGAGTTCTCTGTGTCCACTTCCCTGGAATGAGCGCAGCCGTCTTCAGGAAACAGCAGCAAGTCGGAGAGCGAGGATGACGTTGCAGTTCCAGATGACAATTTCAGAGGAGGAGTTGAGGAGAGGAACCCAGACTACCCAACCAATATGACCTCGATTGTTTGATTGGAGATTTTGGTCTCCAATCCATAGAAAGTAAATGCACTTAATTAAGCGACTATTATCACTGTTTTCGATCTATAAATTCCAGGAACTTTTCATTCCAAATCAATTTCACAAACACACCAGAAAACTTTTTAATGCGCATCAATTGCTCGTTTATTGATGGCAACGATCAAATCTTAGGAAAGCTCTTAACTATTTACCATTTTATCAACTGAGCAACTCCCCATAGAATATCACTTAAAATGGTTTATCAATTTAAAATCCAGAAAGGTATCTGCATCTTAGGAAACCCTCGAAATAACGCCTTCCCCCCCCTCCCCCCCAAACTGGGGCGACCGCCTGGCTCGCCGGGTTGGGGACGGCCCTTGTCCCCAGCCGCAGTGAACGCAGCAATACGTACTAATAATCACAAACCAATGCTTCCAATTTCAACGACTCGGGTAGATTAATCAAAAAGTTATTTTGTCACGGTTATGGAATTAAATAACTACTATTGATGGCATTTCATTATATGTACACTATTTAAAAAAATGTTTTGTGATGCTAATAGATTTTATCCTAGTTCCCTTGAAATGTTGGAAACGATTATTGTATTTAGTGAAAACGATTTGTGTTCCGACGGCGTAACATGAAAATATTTTCCTACAAATGCTAATAATAATGACTTCTTCGTACTTCTGTGAAATAAAAGAGTTGTCTTCTGTGAAATAAAACAGTTGTCTAACTCTAACAAAACATTATAAAGCCAGGCCTTAAAGTGAACTTTAGTTAAAGTACATTTTAATTATACATTATAATACCAGGCCTTAACTTTAACTTTACTCTTAACGAGTTATTAATTTTATATAAATGCACTTAATTAAGTGCATTTACTTTCTATGGATTAAGTCCAATGCCGAGCTTTTGACACCTAGGCTCAAGCAGTGGAGCTCGTTGGATGGTATTGTGAAGGTCACAGTTCAGAGGAAACGGCACCACAATTTTGTCAGCTTCTTCACCGGTTGAAATGGGCTGTTTTTGCCACAATATGGCCGGCCTGTTCGAAACAATATGTGATTGGAATCACTAATTAACCAGAACGAGGGGCATCAATTCATTGGCAGCTCATCCACGAAGCCGTGATGCTTCATAATGGTAACAATTACCCGTCTCTACCCCCTGGTTCACGCAGTGTAGTACTTCAAAGAGAATTATAACAGCATCAGGACCCTGCTGGATGCCTTGAAGTATAATCAGTACATTTGGCATTGTTTTAGTGATTTGGGGCTTCCTGGGCAATCACAAAACCGAAAAATATGTTGAGTTGAGACTGGTGAAAAACCATGACAAAATGTGATTTAGGATGTACCTCAAAGTCTATATTCTTGATGCTCACCTTGATAGAACAAGTAGAACGTGTGGGCGTACTCAGAGGAGCAAGGCAAACCCTTTCACTAGAGTATATTGGACTTTGAACGCCGCTACCAAGGACAGTATAACGAGAACATAATGGGAGACCGCATTTGGGAGCTGGGTCGCTATATTCATTTACATTATATTCGTAAATATCGAAAAACAACTCACTTATAAATTTTTTGTAGTCGTTTTGTTTTACTTTATTATAAATAAATTTTAATTTGGAGTCATATAAGTAAGCAATGAAAAAGGCATGGTTGACATGCTTGAATTTAGACGCAGAAATGAATTCCCGGCTACGGTAGACTTTTTCATTTCTGCTTCTTGGAGTCTAGGTTTTCTTCTGAAATAATATTAACGAAAATACAATTTTGCCTGATATCTCATTGGAAATAGGTAATTTTTCAAACTATAACTGTTATAGTCTTAATAGCAAAGTTTGTGGGGAATAATTACTATTTTCTATAAATTTGATGCAAAAGAAATTTGGAAATAAAATTTACAACCCAGAAACAAAAATTGCGTTGCATATTGCAACCTTTATCCTAAATTGATCTCAAAAGACGTAACTCTATATGTATAGCTTGTATGTGTAGTATGTATGATGTAAAAGTTTAGAGCGAGATAGAGGGAGTGACTACATGAAGATGGCTACATAGTTCATCGGTCCAGAATTTTTAGGTGAAGTAAAGGATATTGTCATTCCGGTCAGCAGCGAGCGCGATCTTCGAGAGTCGACGACCAAGTGTTTCAAGGAAATGATCGCTAAAACAGATAGTTACTTCTGGTCGTTCTTTCCTAATAGCACCAGAGAATCTAATAGGGTAGATTAGTTAAGGTGTTAATACACCCCCTGCCATACGCCACTGCCGGCTTGCAGGGTTCAAATCTAATTCTAACCGAAATAAGTATTAGGAAATCCACGAGAGGGCACAGTCATGAAAAGTGCAAACCCTTTGCCGGTTTCTTAGGATCGGCTGGTGAACTTTTCATGGGGTTACTTGCATCGACGGGTTTTGTATCATTGAAACGCAGCAGTATTTCTATTTCTTTATAATGTATAGGGAAGACAATGTCAGACCGATAGTCTCTACGGAGTTGGAGAAAATATGGGTGAGTAGGAAAACTGGAAGGAAGAGGAAAAGATATAGGTCAGGAAAAGGGATGAGGTAAGTTGGAAGAAGAAGAGGAAGAGGGAGGATAAAAAGTAAAGTGGGCCTCGAGAGAAAATAGTGGGAAAAGTTGTGTCCGAAGACCTGAGAAGGTTTTTCTCCTCCATCTATACATCTTTCTCTTCCTGCAATCGATCATGCGAAGCAGGAAAAAAAACACTCGAAAGCTTCACGAGGGTGGATTCGCCCCCGCAGCCAGGAAGACAAACATATAAACACGTTGGAGAGTAATGCCTACAAAAGGGTAAAGGGGACCATTTATCAAAAGGAAGTCTTGGGAGGACAAGGGAGAGTGATGCGAAGGAGAAACAAAAAAGGTTAGGATGTAACGGCTATTGTTCAAACAAACCAGGTCCGAGACAAAGTGGCAAGGGAAGAGAAAAGCATTTGGTTTTCGTAGGAGAAGAACTTGAAGATGACAAGTTTGTCGTGGAGGATTTTTTCCGAATTTACGGCTGGTCTGAAGAGGCCGAATGAAATGAAAGACAAATGTGAGAAATTTGATAAAATTTTCGAGAAAAATCTACTGAAAATGCAGACGCGTCGAGATACAAAAAAGCTTGGAAAAGTAGGTTTCTAGAGTAACCTGGCTTCTTGGAATATCTTTTGAAATTCTATTGAGAACAGATTAAGATTTTTTTCCGGATTTCTTGAAATTTTAAAGGCATTACGAATTCTCTCGGCATAAACTACAGCAAAGCTAGATCGATAGGTACTGAAAAAGACAAATGGTTTTCAAAAATTTACTTATGTACAATTACATTTCGCGAATGGTCATGTTTAAGGGAGCTTATACAATAAGCTAATTATACGAGTACACCAGTACAGAGGGTAACCCGATGTAAAACTACGATAATACCACATTGCCTTCATGTGGATATTCATATCCTTATTTTTACTACCTTCAAATGCTGATATACTATTAGGGGAATTGTATACAGTTGTATGATTTTCTTTATAATCTTCCACCTTAACACTATTTAGTGGGCTTTAGAATTAATTATTAAGATGAGCCAATTTTTCTTTGTTGGTACTCGTTCAGAGGGAGAAAAATGGCTTTTAGTAGAATTTTCACATACGCTGGGGTGTTAGCCCTTTCTACAGTACGTTTCTAAAAAGGCATGCCTTCAATTATCGATTCACAAAATACTTTTACAGAGGAGCTAAACGATTACGAACGGATAATGTAGTTATGTATTAGAATTGGATAGAATTGAATATTTACTTCTTTATTTCGGGCGATATTGGGACTAATAACTCCCCTCTTTCATTTGACTTATAATATATTGACCCAAAAGAGGTTTTAAGTACATATAACCTTACTCAATACGTAGAATATATCCTCTTAAATAGCTTGAAATTGAGGGACAAAGATTTCTTCAATAACTCATACACGTAAAGGAAAATCCGATAAATGAAACGGATCAAGAAAATTCTCGTGTTGAAGAAAAACCAGAATTCGAATCGATGGTGGAGAACTTAGTTGAACTAAGAGAAGATAAAATGGAGGAAAATTGGATTAGAAAGTGGAAGGAGATGAGAAGTTGTGCGTCGGTGGTCTTTCTAAAGGTGGGACTCTTCCATTCTCCACTTAGCTTCTTCGGTTGGCTTCCGAGGAGACTATGTATGGGAGATGAATAAATAGTGCGGGAGGAGAGATGTTGACTGAATAAAGGAGTGGCGTAGGGTTGGGGAATGAAACAAGAAACTGAAAATACGATTTGAACTTTGTTGTCATAATAGCATTAGAGAACAAAATTAGCCCGAAGAAGGAGGAGGGATTGAGGACTAATTCATTCATCCAACTTCGGTGATTAAAGATTACATTATTCATCCTAGTAACGTCTACTGATATGTTAAAATACCACTATGTAAGAATTCTGATTACAAGGAAAGTTCAATACTTGCCCCTCTCCGATTTTGAAATAACTTCACAGGATGATGAAAGTTAAAATATCTTACACGGACCTCTTCTGTTTTGGGTGTAGAAAGTTTAAGCGTACATAAAAATTATATTCTAGAAAATACTGATGGTAAAAAAACCTTGTGACTGTCCAGAGCAACACAGCTCTTCGGCATATTCAAACACAAAGTAAAGGAAATCAGTTTCTGTATACTTAATGAAGAAGAAATAATTAATTATGTATATGTATCCACTTTGATAGCTCTGTGACTGACCAAAACACCATAATGATAAGAATACGTTTTAAATGTTTGATATTTTTTTCATTAATTACACAGTTATTAATGCGTTTATTTCAACTATTCCAAACCGTTGTGCTACTTTGGGACGTCAAAAAGCTCTGTTATTATCGGTATTTTCTAAAAAAAAGTGGGGCTCCCGGATAGTCAAGTGGGCAACGCGTTCGACTTCAATGAAAGCGGTCCCGGGTTCGATTCCCGGTGGGGGCCTACGTGCGAAATGACCTAAGCTGTCGAATCACTTTTAACAATACTACGACTACTACTAAAAAAAGTGCTATTTACTGATGAAAGAAGGAGGTAGTTCGCGAAAGATAATTTGAGTATTACCATCTTACCAAATTCTATCAAAATCGGAGAGGCAAACATGTTGGATTCCTTTGCTTAAGTTTAATTAACAAGATTGGTTTCAACTCATTTATAAATATCATCAATTGTGGAATTAGGAGAGAGATGAGTGCTCCAAATCCACACCTGATGATGAAAAGAAAGTCAAAACCGTTCCTGCTAAATAAACCTAGGTGGGATTTTTTTTATTTAACATATTGTGGAATTCTACTGATATTTATATAAATATATCCATATTTAACTGGTAAAAACAAAGTGATGGCCGTTAATGACTGAAACGGGTCGTAATAAAATGTCTTGTGGAACTTGCTAAGTATCATTTTTACCAATTGTCATGGCATTCCACAAAGTACTGCATTTCCATATCAATTTTATTTTATATCCATATGTATCCATATATATTCTTATATTTTTTGCTCTCTCGTGTGTTTTGTCGTAACACGATAGAAGTTTATAACGTTAAAATGTATATTTTAGGGTACAACATATTTTCACCCTCAATCTGACAAAGGGAATTCGAGGAATTCTTTAATGAGAAAAGCTTGAGATTATTTTTTATCCTTTGAGCACAGATTCTGTTACAATTTATAAAAGCTCAAGTTTATTCTCAATCAAGCTCGCCATAAAACTTTAGGAGAAAATATGATGTCAAAAAACGAAAAAAAGACAAACTTGATTATATGTGTAAGCTCTGGTCGAAGGAAAGCCCTTTTTTACCATTATTTTCCGTAAGTTTTATATTTTACGTGCTAAGGTAACAAGATCTCTCTGAAAGTAAAAACAAATATTTAGACCACATGAACCTAAAGACTCATTCGTGATGCGAAGCAGGATCCAGGTCACTAGGATCTAATTTTTATAATTTCAAGGAGAAAAACTAGATAGAGCATAATACCGTGGCTATTAACAAAGCTCGGTCATGAAGTTAATAAGCAGCGAAATATGAGGGAGGCCTCAGAGTTTCAACGCTAGAGAATGCATGTATAGAATAATGAAGAATCGAATGCCCAATTATGAAGTAGTTGAATCCGATTTCAGCGTTATTAGACTTGGAAGTTGTACATGTAAGCTATGCCAGGGAATAAAAACATGGAAATAAAGGGTTTGAGTACACACGATATTGCGGAAGGAATGATTAGCAGCGATGATAAATAAAGACGAATTTTAGTTAAAAATGAAAAGTGAAGAATACGCAGCAAAGTCCAATATCATTTAGTACCTAATATAGAAGAAATTAAATCTTAATTCGAGAATAAATTCGTAAGTATTTACCATACCAATTAGGCTCTCCAATAATATTGCGGGGCCTAATTTTAACGATAAGTAAAATCGATTGCGGAAGGCATTGCCGGGTGGAAATCTATGGAAGGATCCAAAGTAGAAATGCAAATCACATTTTAATTACTTCCACATCTATTTGCAAAACGACCGGCTTCGGTCTATTGCTAAACGACCGGTTCTAACTCAACACTTCATTTATTTCCACATAGCTAGGCTATATGGAAATAAATGAAGGGTGGAGCTACTATCATTCTACTTTGGATCAATTACAATAAGGTTAAAATGCTTACAAAGAAGACTCAGTGTATCAATAAATATAAAATAAAAAGACTATGACGTATATACGTATGAATTATTACCCCAATTGGTAAGTAAAATTAATGAGTTCCATTTTCTTAACTTACCCAGTTATACGTTCCTTTAGGTTTTAGATAATACTAGTCCCTCGATTTGAAAAATGTAGGCGGTCAATTGCCCCTCCAACTGTCACAAGAAAACAAATTAGAAACCGACAGATCGAAACTTCATTTTGGAGACAAATAATAATACATCATTTTCCAATAAATACCAAAATATAAGCGAAATAATTAATCAGATTTCTACTCTGATTTTCCATAAATAATTATCTGAAATCAAGGGATCTTCAGTTCCTAGATTCAGCATAGGAATTTTCTCTTTCGCCAAAGTAAACGTTCAATACGTATTCAATAAGTATTTGTAAACATTTTAAACGTTAGATTGAGTTCTTACTGACTCCCAAATTTCACTTGATTGCAGCTTGATTCAAAGAAAGAAATGATAGAAGGTAGATTCAATGCAGTCACTAAATTCGATCCTCATGACGCCACTAAATATTAATTTTATGACGTGGAGAGTAAGAAAATTCACGCGCCGTAATAATATCACTCGAAAGAGTAATCGAAGGCGTAGTAAGAGATAACACCGCAGTTTAGAAGGTTATAAATACACGATAACAATATAAAA
Source organism: Ladona fulva (assembly GCA_000376725.2). NCBI lineage: Eukaryota > Metazoa > Arthropoda > Insecta > Odonata > Libellulidae > Ladona > Ladona fulva. The sequence goes on along the minus strand of KZ308185.1, from coordinate 369,881 downwards.
TCACGGAATCTATTTTCAGCAGAAGCTCGTTTAAACCAGATTCAAACAAGATACCAGCGGTGCTCTTAATTTCAATACCTATCCGTCGTCAATTATGAAATTTATTGATCCACCAGTTGAGTTTTAACCCGCAAGCATTCCCAATCTCTCACAGAAACAATGAATCGCCATCGCCAAGAGAGCTTTCGGATGATCATTGGATGAGTTAAAGCTTAAAGGAAGATGGGTAGGGACTTATTTCAAGCAGGTTCTACGTCCCCAAGTCGAAGGGAGGGTGAAATAAAACATTTATTCGAGCAATTCATTAGGAGTTGAGAGAAACCGAAGAAGGGGAACTAAATTAGGCTAAAGATAAGTATTGAATTCCAACTACCTAAAGACGCAAATTTGCTTGCGGAACCAGTTGCTCATAAAATTTTACGCGGAAAAATACGGTCTATTATTCACAATTAGAATAAACAGACGAGAAAATATCGAAATAACAGGGACTCGATTCCAAGTTACCATTTTCCAAGATGTTCTGACCACCAAAACATGTGGCAAGGTGAGTCAAATCCACGCCGTTCACGGGATACTTTACAAACAAAGCGTAGATATATAAAGGTAAACAAACTGGTAGCAACAGCCGCCAGGGGTACTTACACAGACATCTTTTACAAAGTGAGGGAAGAGGGAATACCCTCGAAGATCCCCTTTAGTGTCCTAAGCATTTGCTATAAGGGCGAAAGACCTAAAGTTGGAGTCCCAGTCAGTTCGATATTTTTCATTTCTGTTCATCCTTGGGTTTTAAGGTGCACTCTTGTAAGTGCAAAATTGTTACTTTTTTTTGATTTACCATTCATTTAAAGACGATCTCCTACTTCGGTCGTAATCTCTGCATTCGAATTATTCATGAATTTTATGAAAGGAAAACAATACCGGGTACTCTAGCTTTGATAAGTGAAAGAAAGGAAATTACGCGTGGCACAGGAAATTGAATATTCTCCTTGCATAACGATGCCCTCGACCGTTCGCCCGATGGAGTCACGCAAAACGGCCTTAAAGGAAGAATTGCGGGCGGAAAGTTAATGATTTATTCATGAATCGTCAAAGTCATGAGGGTTCTGGTAGGCAGAGAAAACGCTATGAATGGTAACAAACTCATTAAAACCAAAACAATGAGCACGTAAAAGATATGAAGAAACTGTGTTATTTGAAACGCTAAGAATCTTAATATTATAACATACGGAGAAACGGGAAGCGGTAGAATAATATCCCTTTTCATTTCAGAAAGGCTTAGTCAAGCGAATAACTCCGTTCCTTTGCCAGATCGCTGCACAGGAGCCTTCTCAGAAGCAATAAGAGGCTTTTGATTAAAAACACCGACTGACGAGTAAATTAGTACATATCCAAACACTTTAACGAGATTCATTCCGGATGAATGTCTCATTAATGGAATAAGAGCTGTAATTGTGGCTCGAAGCGAACGAATGATTCGATTTTGTACTTTCGACGCAAATCGGTTTGCCTAAATCCTTTCGTATGCTGAAGCGACCACGAAAATGTTTGACTGAATGAATGCCGCATTGTGTCCACGTGGGTGTAACAAATTAAAGTACTCATAAATGAACCTTTTCGTAAGGAGGCTCATTCTTCCCATGACGTATTATCGGGGATTACGGAATTTCAGGAAAGAGTGTAACGCAGAATAGGAATGCTAATGTTGGATTAGAAATATTTTATAAACGTTGCGAATGGAGAATTCGTATAAAGTTTAAAATTTTATAAACCTTTGTTAGGATGCAACGAATCATAAATTGATAACGCGGATTAAATTGCTAGATTAAATCCAATGTAATTGGAAATTGTCGTAGAAACAGCATGTGAAACATTTTCCTGAACATTTTTAATTAATAGTGAGTTTTTGAATAACAGTGATATTATCTTTCTGCAGGAAATACATTCCTAGCCATTTTCCTAACACGTTTGTTTTGGTTTCAAACTACTTAGTTGCCCAGAAGTCTCATGTATCTACTTCAAGTAAACTCTTCTCTCGCATCATTTCCCTAGCTGTGCGAAATTAGTTGCGAGGCTACAGCATTGAAATTTCCCCTCCGGGTGAGACATAATATCATCACTTTGAATGTTTCGTGAAGACGTCTAGTGCAGAGAAAATCTCTTCAATTCAAAATTTAATTATGAATCATAAGTGATACTGAAATAATACATAATGAAAATTTAATTTCACTTGTGAATCATATCTGATACTCAACGACTAAAATAAGAATTCTTACTCAACATGCCTTCTATTGGTGCCTGTCTTGAATTAGTACGAATATTCTTTCTAATTTAATTTTGCAAAATAAATAAAGTCTGCTAGCAACAAAAGTGAAGTTTACATGCATTCCCTTGGAAAGGTAAATAAAAAGTAGTCTTTTCTTGGCGCAGGGGAGGTATTGAACAATCTTTAAAGTTTGAAAGCTCTGCAACATCTGGTTCTCGAATTTTAGGCGAGCATATACATAATGAACTATCTTAATTTAAGGATAACATTCATGGAATCAATAAGGATATACACGAGCGTTGATGCAAGCTATGCTGAGGTTTAATTTCCAATTAATATGCAATCCGAGCAAGTTTCCTTGCTCATTATCGAACACCCATTTCCAACATCATCAACATCAACGTTTGAGCATCATATACCGTAAGACAACTACTTATCTTTCGTCATTCCGGGACGCGAGAACGAAAAGAACGTACATTTATTCTCAATCTGAAGCAAACAATGAGAAATGCTGCGCATAGGGGAATACGAAAGCTTCGAAAAATCTTCCGTGGGGCGCCTTTACTTTAGCCGGTCAGTGGAACTCCGACCGCAGCAAAAAGTCCCATCTTCTGTACGACCGCGCAAAAAAACTCCCAACGATGAAAGAGGCGCGTTATTTTCTGAGCGAGAATAAAGAGTGGCGTGGAACGAAATCTCACGAGGAAGCAGTCGAAAAGGGAGGAAGAGTATATCCTTGAGTACAGCGGCAAACAACATCAGCGTCTCGAGATGGACCCTATTCGGTGTCACCAGTGCGAGGATCGGATACTCGGAAGAGAACCTCGAGCAAACAGGTGGCGAAGGGGGAACGAAAACCCTCCCGCTACCATCTGGTTTAAAGGAATGACTTCAGCACCGCCAAGTCCGAGATAGAATTTTAGAAGAGGGAAAAAGAGAGGATGTTGCGAATCCGCCATTGTTGTCTTGCGGGCTCAAAGGGAAGCGAATCCATTTCCCGAGGGCGAAAGTGGAGCGTGTGAGCAATTTCGAACAATTCCTCATTCCCTAGAGTTCAAATCTTCTATCTTCACCTATTTCTCTAGGATTTCCTACCGTGTTGCGCGAATAGTTCGAAAATCGATCGATCATTACTAGATGCATTTTTCTTGCAACTACTGGCCATAAGAATTATTATTATTATTTATTCTTTCGGCGAGGTTAGGCCAAAATGGCTTCTCTTCCACCTAACCCCTGGAGATATTACATTGTATTGCTACTAATATTACATTAATAGCTAAAAATAATTTGGTAAAATTAACTTAAATCTAAAAAAAAACAACATAAAAAAATCTCAACACTCCTTCATACATGAGTAAAAGAAAAATACAAAAACCATATATAAAACATTGCATATAACATACATAACTATATACATAATATAACTAAAAATAGATACATATAAAAACACAAAGATTTGGGTTGTGGGGAAAACTCCTCAACTGAAGATTTACGGAGAAAAACTCAACACAAGGAGGACGAAAAAAACCACGTAAACGCAAAGGTGACAAATACACTATATGTAGAGGATGATGTAGGTATATTCAACAAATTTGTATCGTCACGCGTTATGGTGTATCGGCACATGCGTCCCTTGTCGAATGTATGAACAATTGTGTAACTCTGAAAAAGGGGTAAGAGAGAGAGAGAATGTAGAATTGACGCGACTATTGATGCGGATGGAAAATAATTCTAAGACCTTTAACAGTTAATCCAAAATCAGGCTTAGCAGTTAATCCAAAATCGGGAAATCTTGGAAAACTAATTTCTGTCTTTCTGCAGAAAACACACATGCGACCATCTATTTTTCTTTCTTATAGTCGTTAATCAACATTCTATTAAATATCGACTTAAAGCTTTGCTTACTGGCCTGTGTTATGTTAGATGACTATGCACTCTCATCAACGATACATTCAAAGCACAGGAAAACGAATCTAAATTATAAATATTACAGTATCAAGTGAAAACATTTTTACAGCGTCATCAACGCAAATGGTGTAAAATTCAGGATGAGTTTACGCAAAATTATAAATGTATTATATCATTTGCAAAGTTATTAATGCCTTCAGATTTTCTATTTAATGTAGGCAGGGTTGATGATAAATAAGACGAATCCGCAGCATATGAGTTCCAATTTAAAGTGCTATGTTTCAATGTAAATTATTGGTTACTAAATTTTATATCCTCTCATTTACTTTGGATATGGTAAGCAAACCATAAATGAGTGAAATGGAAACAAAAACTGACCCATTAGTGTTCCAACGCAAATGAAAGGAAATTATGGCTTAGGAGAGAGGTGCTGAACAATTCATCGAATTAAAAATTGAATTAAAACCAAATTGTACATATTTTGTTGCATATTAACTGGTATAAAAAACGATTATTATTCCATTTATAGAAAACTTTTATTTTCCAGTTTTATTTTCTTTTTTTATCTTCTAATCCTTTTACTCCAAGCCCCACTTTCTTGAAATTTAAGAATAACGTGGCATTAGTGTATGTGAAATGCGTCATTAATCAAATGAGAATAACTGAATGAGATTTCATACGATGCATTTCTAATTTCACACCAAAAGCGTGCGAAATAGGTACTTTTTTATGACAAAATCAGAAAATGTAAAAGTATGATACAATCTGTCTACGTCCCTAAAGACGAAAGACGATACGTTTTGTAATGAATTGCTACGACAAATTGGTGAGCGTTAATCAGATTCTTCATGACGCAGGATGGGATTCTTTTGGAAAATATAAGGTTTAAACAAGAACTAAATTTGTCCTATAAATTCAGAAAAAGTATATCATTCGAGGATGTTGCCGATATTTTGCGGCCTCCCTACTACATAGCCCGTTCTGATGCTGCGAAAAACATCAGATAAAGAGTTGCTATAGCTAAATGCTTTCAGAATGCATTTTTCTGCGAACGATACGCCAAACTGATTGATCAGAGAAGCCAAGTCATGGTACCCCCTACCTCACACTGAAAGACGGATTGCAGAGTATATATTATGATGTAGATGTAGAAAATTCAGAGTCAATTCACAGAGAGAAATCGTCTAAGCTAATATTTTCATGAGATACAATGAAGGCAAACAACTGGACGGGCAATGCTTTATTAGCATAGGGCGCCCCACCCACTCCACGAACTTGAAGGGAGCTCTTATGTTGCGTAGAGAGGCATCCGGGGACAAGTGGTGCGTGTACTCCTGAATCAGGTTTGGAGCCGTAGTAACTCTAGAATCCCCACCTCTTCATCCCTCTCAGCCTTCCAATCGTTCTCACCTTCCAAAGGGCATCACCCGACCCATTTGGTAACATCAATTCCATGGTTATCACCATCAAAAGAGGGACAGTACCACAAAAGGAGGCGGTTTTCCACCCCTTCTCTTCTTACGCTCCTCGATATACTCTTTGGCGACCCGAATCCTTCTCTATTCCCAATCTTCCCACGCGCACACGTTGGGCAAAAAAGCTTCGAGACCACAAAGGCAATTCACGGTTTCGTCGGGAAAAACAGTTTAGGGCTCGTCTCTCTCACGATTGGAGAGGGAAATAATAAATGGAAATTCCATTTCCTTCTCCTTTCCTTACCTTCCTTTTCTGCGCTGTGGTATAATGGCGAAACCTGACAGTGGCGTCGAGAGAGGGGAAGAGTTTGTTCAGTAAAATAGAAGAGAGCTACGAGCTTGGTCCCCCAAGCGCATCCAGACGTAATATTAGGAATTTGAGACGCGCAAATATGTTTTCCGTCGGCACGCCGTTCCTTCAAATAATGTTCCGTTCGAATTATTCCCATGATTGCTGCGAGGATATTATGCTGATGATGTGTATATCTACAAATTGAACCACTTATATACGATGACGTAGCCATAAGTATCTTCACAGATAATAAAGAGCGTAAGAAACGTAAATTGTTCGCTTCCATGGTAACGAAAAAACAAATCAGATATAGGAATGTTAACTTTAATAACAATTTCATATACAACATCAAATTAGGAATAATGGTCAAATGATATAGAGGATGGTTCCAAAAGAAGAGGAATAGAAGAGGATATTCTCATTTTCGTCGTTGAATTCTGTTTTCGATTGGAATTGCCAAGAAATTAGAAGAAATAAGCGGAAATCTTGTACAAGTTTTGGTTAAACAATCCGTGGCGTTGAAAACCAAGGCGATAGCTTAAGCATTATCCCATAAATGGCAAAGCAAATGTGCAAAGATATTAGAATGTATTGAAGAAAAGGCAATAAATGTTGCACGTGATTAACTGTGATCGGCGATTTTTGAGTTCCGGCAAAAATGGAACAAAGAATTTGCATTAAATTCTGCGTTAGAAATGGAATAAAGTGCTGCACCACATTGGAAATGTTAAATGTTGCTTTTGGCGAATGTTCAATGAATAAAATGAGCGTTGTTGCCTGCAAACAATAGAGCTTTCAAAATAGCTGCCCTTAACTATGTACGTTAGGGACGTGTGTATCAACACACAAAAAAAATTGACAATTGGAATTAAACAGCCCAGGAAATTCTAAAATGCCTCACATTTATATCACACCTCGTACGTAGGTGTATATCTTGACTTGATATATCACTCTTCTGAATTTTCCGATGCAATTTTGAATAATCCATTTATACTACGAATTAAGACAACGCACTAAATTAACCTTAAATATGCTTCAAGAAATATATTGCGTTAACCACAGGAAACCTACATATTTTCGAGTAAGCTGATGAGGATGGGTAGGTTCGCAGAGGAAGCCTCAAATCTAATCAAGAAGCTGCATGTTCGTACACTATGAAATGAACTATTAGGAAACTACTTAATTAGAGAGAAGATATTGCCTCTTAACATGAAGGGCAGCAAATAAGCGAAACGCTACCCTGCGCCATGTAAGGGCCGAGTTAACAGTTACGACGAAGCTGAATTTTTTAAGCTCAAAGACGTATATGCATCAAATACCGACCACTCCTTCGTCCGAAGGGCAATCTTCCTTTCGTGGCCTTAGTCACACAGGAATCCCAGCAAGATAAACGACCTTCTTTAAACGCTACCGACTCCTTTAATTTGTCTTGAATTTTGTACTGCTTCATCCACAGAGCGGCCCGGCAAGGTCTCCCATTTAAACAGGTTAAGCCCACACGCCGGAGGAAATGCTAATGGCAAATTGCCCCCGGAGAGAGGTTGACCGAGATGGTCAGTGAAAGGAGAGAAGACACAAAAAGTGCCGCGCTTGCGGACGGTCTTTATGCTTCTCTTGGGTGGCCCGAGTCCTCCGCAGTTATGACAACGAAACTGGGTTACGATCTGCATTAGTTCAATTTTTCAAGGAGGAGTTCTCCGGGCCGCGCGACGCAGGTGGCGGCGAAAAATGGAAGATGCTCAAACTCCCGGAGTGCCATCAAAATTTCAAGAGCTCGGTTGCTTTGTAGGCGAGTTCAAGGCGACGTATCAATAAGGGGCGGGAGTGAGGCATAAAAAGTGCATGACAAATGAATGAATGGATGTTTCCGATGAAAGTTGAGACGAATGGAAACTTCTAGTTTTATCCCGCTGCTATATATATACACGTGGCGAAAGACGTTGTACAGAAAATTTATTTTCGCAAATTGCGACTCTTAAAACACGAAGAAATTAATGGGTACGGGAACGGTACGATTGACAGATGGCGAAATTAATTGCAAGGGAATGTTCTCAGCTTTTCCCAACTTTTATAAAGGACGTTACACATAATTTCATGAGCCTTGAAAAACTAGACGCTAAAAAATCGTGAAATACTTTATTCATCATACTTTTTCTGAGACTTAAACGGACAGAATCGACTCACTAAAATTAGACCAACCATGAAGTTAATGCCTGTTCAATAATGATAATAAATGTCTAATAGTGATGAATAATTCATATGATTAAGGGCTGAAATAAGGTTGATGATTCTTAAACTGCTAATCGAGGCCACAGCACTGGTATTAGTATTCGAAGTCTTTTGATATACATTAACAAGTGTGAACCTGAACAAACACAGAGACGACAAAATACAAGCTCGTTACAAGCTGGCTTGTAGCTGAAACCGGTCGTAATAAACTTTTATTTTGTGGATATTACCAAGTTTTTCTTTGTAATTGTAGAATGTATTTCCACGAAGTCCTGCTAAAGAATCTAGAATGTATTCAGAAACGCATCACAAGAAATGTCTGATTTCTGAATTGAATTCCGAGAATGATAAATCTACAACACTTTTTCAATTCAAAGAGTTTTATGTAAGCATTGTATTCCAACAGCAAATTTGTCTTTAATCTCTCTCAATCCTATGAAATAACCAACTAATTATTACTGATAACTAAAAGGATCACTTCCAGATTACATCTGTTCCATCACGTGCATTTTTTAAGAATGATTGAAGGGGCCATGAAGGAAAACTTTAAGACTGAACAAATCATTTACCGAATGGTAGAATTTTAAGGAGTGTTTCGTTCCAACAAGTGACGGAATAATCATTAACCATATCCTTAATTAAAACGATGGAAGAGGGGCTGTCGCAGACACAACTCAAGAGGAAAGCAAGCACTTCTAACGGCAACTTATGCAAATGTTACAAGGGAGCTGAGAGCATCCTCTACAGTAGAGACACTTGGATACAATTTTCCCATTGCTTACCGAGAAAAAATTAATTATGTATTATTTCATCCCATAAAATCACTTCTTTGAGAAAACGCTTTCCAAGTTAGAGGAACGCTACCTATCTTTTGGTTTCTTGATTCTATTTCACTCAAGAACGATAAAAATTAGATAAGAGATTAACATGAATCTACGGCGAAGAAATACGTTTAGCTAAAACTTTATACTAATTACAAGAATTTAAAAAAAGTAGCAAGCTGGAGTTATGAATTCAAGTTATTTAGCAATACTTAAATATATGGAATAGATGAAGCCTTTACTAATAATATCTTAAGGGGTAAAGTAAAGTTCAAACTATTTTACCCCATAGCAATACTTATCTTTCAGTAAATGAGAAAGAATGCGATCTAAATCAATTCTGATTCGAAGAATTTTGAATACCATAATACCAAGTTCATTCAGGATTTCGTCCGTTATTAATTGATTCATTCTACAAGTTCTATCACTTCTACGGAGGCGGCCGTGATATTGTGAAAATTCATGATATTACACAGATATGTACTTTTCCACAGCAGTAGTAGTAGTATTCTTAAAAGTGCTTCGAAAACTAAGGTAATTTCGCACGTAGGCCCCCACCGGGAATCGAACCCGGGACCGCTTTCACCGAAGTTAAACGCGTTGCCCACTTGGCTATCCGGGAGCACTTTTCCACAGCAATTTATTCGGGGACCCAAACGGGAGTTCTCCGTTCACAGCAATTTATTCGGGAACTCCCGTTTCAGTCCCCGAATAAATTTCTGTGGAAAAAGTACATATCAGTGTAATATATTTTTGTAGCACTTCATCGTTATCAGGATGTTTAGGAATTGGAAGGCAAGAAATAAAAAATAAGTAAATCGATCTTTTAAGATGTTAATGATAAGACGTCGCATACTTGTATAAATAAATGTATTTTAATAAAAAACTTATCCAAAGGCAACAAATGGTTACCTCCTGACTTGTGTTTTCTCGATAAAATTAGAAGATAGGTGAATGTCGCAAGATATGGATTTCGTCCGTTAATATTTTTACTGTTAAAGATGCTATATTAAGCTAAATTAAAACCAATTTAACCATTTATTCATTTTCTAATAATATATTATAAATTCAATGTCAATAAAAATGGATGATAAAAAAGAGAAAGGTCAAGAGGGGTTAGATAACACTTAGTATATCCAAGAATGCGTATCTCCGAAACAGCAATTGATTATCGAATAGATCACCTTTAAAGTAAAAATTTCGAATTATTGATCCACTATTCCATACCCAATATAATTGAATTTCATTTAACACCATTAGAGAAATCATTCTTTCATTCGCTTCCCTAGAGGCAAAAATTAAATTCCAGCAACCTCTAGTTAGTCTCGACGCAATTCCTTAAAGAAAACTCGCTGGTCAGGAGCGCAATCTTTAAGAGGCGAACACGGAAAGATTCCGGAAAATATGATGCATAATTGATCCCAAAATTTCCACGGGGTGAAGGGAAGAGGTGATGAGTAGACGTTATAGTTACCTTCCAGTATAAGTGAGGAATAAACAAGGGCTCGTTAGTCTGCGATCCTGAAGAATGAAAGGGGAGGCTCGAAATGGGGAATAAGTTGATGCAGAGAGAAAGGAGTCTTCGGAAGGAAATACAGTACTCCTCCAGGCTAACCACCTCTTAGTAAAACACTTATCTCGAGGTATCGCGAGTCGAGAAAGTAGCTGAGAAATGAGTAGACGAAAGATTTGTATAGTTCACGGAGATGAAGCGAGACGCCGTAACGTGTTCGACAAACACTCCGACAGCTTCAGAATGTTTGCTGACGTGAGTCGCCTCGAGACATGGAAACAAGAGAAGGCGAGGACACCAAATCCATGGCTGTTTACTGTTCAAAATTATGGGCAAGACGACGTGTGTTCGAGCTGCAGGAGTCAAGTAATCCTGAAAGTTCAAGTCAAATGGTTAACTACGAGATATGTACATTAGTCTTCCACCTCTCGGTAAGCATTACAATTTCTTACCTAAACCCCTTTCACTTACTTCTTTATGAGAAAACCAAACCTCTATAATAATTAGCTGTTTTTACTTGTTTACCCCTCTGTCCTTTCTCTAGCATCGTACCTTCAGCTAAATTTTCAGTAAGTTCAGTAAATTTTCAGCTAAGTTTTTGTAAAAGTAAATGTGATAAATAAAATTAAATGCCTTACGAAAGGAAAGTGGTGAAAGGTAACTTATCACATAAAAGTGTGCGCCAAAGAATATTCCAAAGGAGAAACGAACCTGAAAAAGGTTTTGTAAGGACCGGGATTCGAACCCGGATCCTCCAATCTTCGGGTGACTGCTCTAGCCAATTGAGGCATCGTGCCAGAACTGTTAGACATGCCGTTCGGGAGACTTTTCTAGAAAGAGCGAGTGGTTCGTCCGACTAAGTAGCATCGTCCACAGCCACGACTTCGATTGACATATTTAACCGTCATTATCCATGACCAAATCCTAGTTTCCTATAGTTTAATTAAATTCCATTAAACTACAGTTGATCCGAATTCAACTTTCAATAGTTCACTATAACTCTGTTATTAATGCATTCAATCTCATCAGATGCAGTTTAATTTTTGAACTCAATGTGTCACATTTTTATCTTAAATTTTTATGGGTTAAAAACGATAATAGGTAAGAATTCAAGCAATTTAGTTCGAAATGCGTTAAGTTCAAATAGTGTATACCGACACCTTATAAACCTCTACCACATACTGGCTATCCGAGGGAACCTGCAACTCGCTTTTCCCTTCTTTGGAAATCGCATATCTTTCCCAGAGTTAACTAAGCAGTGGTAAGAAGGTTCCTATGAGAGCACCAGCAAAATTTTGCCGTGATACTACGTATATACTTCGAGAAACTACTTCTGACATTATTTACGTTATATTTATGCTCCCGAATTCAGATAGAAAAATGTTAAGTTACTCAACAAATGAATCTTTCACAAATGTAAGTTTCGGCCGTATACATAAAACGACACAAATATTTACTCATCGTCGATGAACACAATTGTATTGGTAGAAGATAGTATGTACACTTAGGAGATCCCAAGAAATTAAGGTTTCCATTAGGATGATTCCACAGGTTATTGCTACGATACTGCATTCTATTTATTGGGCGATTATATTTCTGTTTTCGGGATTACCCAGAAAAAAAAGTTCTGCCTGTTACCGGCAATGAAACATATGGATTCAGATAATTGAAACAGAAATCACGAGATATTTTTCTGCTCGTACGCAATCCGTCATATTTTTTTACTTCTGCCGGGTAAAGAGTATTTATCTTTGAAATGAAATGTACCAACTTAATCAAATAATACGGGGTATTCAGAGAGAGCACATAGAGTTTACCATCGTTTCAAGTCATGGAAATTTCTGGGAGATGCTGAGAGAAATATACATCTCATGTTCCCTGCTACCGTCAATAAAACGTGGTCGCTTGCTTTGGTTTTGCTGACTCTATTCAGGAATCAAAGGACAGAGAAACTACTAAATGACGTACGCTTCTGACCTTATTTTTAAAACATGATTTTCTACGTTACGCTAATCTGCTTATCAAGCAATATAAATGTCCGAGAAGAGCTCATAATCTTGTTATGGAAGGGATTAATAGTTTGCTTAGCTATTCAAANGGGAATTAAAAATCGGTCCTTAATGAGACATTTTAACAATATCAACCTCTTTTTTTATCCCAAATTAAAAAATCTCGCTTATGAAAAAAGCTCGTTAATGAGAAAATGTAAAGAATCACATGAGTATTATATTCGTATTTATATTTGTATTAATATTCCTTCTGATGCGTTAAAATAGACTTCATTTTCCCAGATCTCTTCATATTTGGCCCGTTATCATTGTTGTCACATCCATGCGGCCGATCCCTTCTAGTGATTTGTGTAGGCCTGCTCTAGAAGAAGCATTTTTTCTATTTCATCGCGAAATTATTACCATGTCTCATCTTTTCTTTCTCAACGAAACATGAAAGAGGAAGCTGGAAGTAAATGATCTAAAATGTTCTCATAACCGCAATATGAGGCAGGAAATTGACGGTAAATGACCTAAAATATATCAGCAGCATTATCTGTTTAACGATCAATTAAAGAGTAGAGGAAAGATAAAGGAAAGTTCGCTTCGTGCGATTCCGAGAAGTATAAGTCTCATGTTTGTAAAAGAGATGCTGAGAATACTGTGGAAAGATATAAAGACGGAGTTGGTGGTAACTTCATTGACTGAATATAGCATTAAGCCTTATAATTCAGCTCGAGCGTATACATTTACCTCTGTTACTTAAAGAATTATAGATTTGGTGGCCCTAGGCAGTTACCTACCAGACAAGGTCGGGTTATAAAATAGGTAAGCTAAAGAACTTTCCCAATAATTTTCTGATTATGCTTCACCTTAATGCGAGAAAAACGCCTTGAAACCATAATTTGACGAGATTATTTCATCTATGGCTGGGAATAATTAAGAATATTAATTCTTCATGTTGATACATTTATGTTATGTAAACAGCTTGCCTTATGGTTACTATTTATAATGAAGCAAAATTTCGAATTAAGTAAGGATCCATATCCTAAGTAAATACTGATAATGATAGAAAACACCCTCAATTCATTTTACTGTACACTCCTGCTTTAAAATTGAGTTGTTAAAAATGATGGGTGGACTGGGAAATAAAATGATCTCCTTTTCATTTTAAAATTGACTAGTTACACATTGAATTTGGAATTATTTCCATTTAAAAGATTTCAATCAAATGAGTCTTGCGTGTTCATTTAAAACTTAAAGCAAAAATTTCAAATAAATGTGGGAAGCTTGCGCAGTAATATTCCTTACTTCCACATGTGAATTGAGAAAAAAAATCACTTAAAAAATGAGAAAATAAAAATATCTCATTCAAAGCTTACATACAGGCAATTTTTTAAGTGCACTTACAGACGCTTGCGAGGAAAAGTTTTCGAAATTTTTACAATATTCGAAAAAGTTTCCTACCATGCCATACTCCAAAGGATAAAGTTGATTTTCAAAGTTAAGGGAGATAGGCTAGGTTGATGATTATTGACATGAAAAAATATCCATTTTTAATTAATTAAACCTAAAACATTTTGTTTGCATATGTATAAATAGGGCTAAGTGAAGGTAGTCATATCTAGCACTTGGATTGAGATTTCTTCCAATTAAAAGAAAACATTTTATTTGAGGCTTAGTGAACAACAATCTCCACTTTAAACAACATTATCGCTCGATAAGTGATACGACTTTTAAGAAATCTGAGGTTTTGGATTTGGAACTGAACTACATCATGAGGTTAATTAAACGTAGTCATGCTGTTTATAATTTGAAAAATATTTTGAATTTTACATTAAGATTCTTTTATCATAAAAATACCCTAAATCTTAATCTAGAATCTTAATAGTTCGCTAGTTGTAATAGTTGAAATTTCCATCGTCTCAGTATGCAACAGAAAAACTTAAGCCGTGAAGCAAAAAATAATACCACCCAGATTAGAAATCCCGCACCCGTCGCTCTAATTGGAATAAATTAGCTAGCCCAGTCTTATTTTCCGCATCAGTAATTAATTTTTTTCCAGCCACGATGCCCCATTACATGAGCCCACGTAAGCAGATGCGATTCTCGGCGAATCTTCGCTAACGAATAGCGACGGTTTCGCCGGGACATGCGGTCCAGGGAAAGAGCACGAAACGGATGCATACAGCGAGAAGCAGCGATAAGAACGGTTACGCCAGGGTGCCGAGAACGTGAGGAGCTTTCCCCGGATGGGATGTGTGTACGTGTGCGAGCACAGAGTGCTTTCGGAGAGCGAATCCGCCGGGTCGATGTTTTTATTCACCCCGCCTCTCCGGCTGTCGGATACCCAGCGGCAATTTAGGAAAGAACACTTTTTTCTACGCGCGGAGAAGCGCTCGATACATGCCGAGCGAGCGTTCGACGAGGACCCTCGAAAGATTTCGAGTAAGGTTTCGAAGATTTGTGAGGTGAGGGAAGGTCTTGGAACAGGTGAGAAGAATGGTGCTAGATATCTGATTGGGAAGAAGGCAGCGGAAGGAAGGAACGGAGTCGGCTGGGAATCGCCTGAATATTCATATTCGCCACCTTTTTCTACATTCTGGGAGGGGCAAGGGAGCTAAAAATTTAACAGGGCGAATGGTGGCTAATTATGGCATAAATTTCTTGCTATAAGGGAAGGAGCGACTTTGGTAGATTTTTTAAGGGAAGATGGAATGTGAGTTTCCTTTGGGTCTCTTCTTTAACGATGGCCGAAGGAAAGTAAAAAATGAGAAGCAAACTCTCGGGGAAATTACCTTCACTTGTGTCGCTAGAGAATTTCTCTGCCTCTCAGCAGCAACCAAGGCCGTGTGGCGTAGATGGATATTTCAATTCTACGTGATTTCGTCAAAATATCATCCGAAATATAATACCAGTACACGAAGAATAAAATCAGTGCACTTCATAAATACAACCTACATCTATATTAACCGACTTTCGGCGTGTGGAAGGGGGGAGAACGATCCNAAAGAAGTTAACTTTTAAGAGGAATGTATCTATAACGTAAGTTTATATATTTATTTACTTCAGCCTGTATCATGAATTAGGTAGGCTGTAAACAGACAACTCCTTTTGACCCGCGAAAAACGTTTAACAGAAAGTTCAGCATACTTGACTTATCAAGAGGTAATTGTCCTGCCTCAGGCTGAGCCCACCTTGGTTGCGTAGAAGTACGGTAATTTCTGCATCAAAATCCTTGTACCAATGCAATACGTCTAATTATATCCCTTACATTTAAGTCCCACTCTCCCTTAGCACACCCTTCCTTTTCCGGAATGGCGATTGTGAATTAAGAAATAAGAGAAGAGCTTAATGAATCCTCGGATCGTTGCCAAGTGGATCAACAAAGGTCGCCAAATAGACGCCATTCCCAGTCGAGAAGGCCACCCTCACTTCCCTCCATCCTTAAAGGGGTTAAGAACATCGGAATAATAAGATCGCTTTCTTCCCTGTCCTTCCCGACTCCTTTTTTCTGCTTTTCGGTTCGCCGCGGCGAAGGCGCACCGAACCACAGACGGAAAACGCACTAAAAGGCGGTTGCCTAAATGGAGTCGTTTGGCGAAACGGTCCTTTTTTGTGAAAGAGAAACGAGAGGAAGGAGGGAAGAAAGGGTTGCCGAAAGAGAAGCATTAAAACGAGTTTCTCGCCAAAAGCGGCGAAAAAGAAGGCAAAAACAAATGGGTTTTTTATATAAGAGTCGCACCATATGGCGAAGGGAGATAAAGAGGTAATAAGAACGCAAGTTGGAAAGGGAATGTCTTAAAAGCCGGGCGAATGCAAGGAGAGAGGGGAATCAAAAACGAGGGGATTGAGGCTAACGTTCAAAAGATTAAAAGAGCTTAGCGATGGGCAAAGGCGGAAATAGAAAATTTAAGGAATGCATATAATATGGCAAAGAGAATGAGGGAGATCAAAGGAAAAAATCCGCAGCGGTGTTTTCCAAGATCTTCGCCTCCATATCTGTAAGATAAATTAATTCAAAGGCACCAAATCTACCGCCTACAAGGGACTTTCTTTCCCTTCGATCTCAACTCTCTTGTTGAGAATAGATATTGTGACATAGTAACCCAAAATCTCCACAAGAGGACTAGCACATCTTTCTACTGTTTTCGGGAAGTTACTGAAGCAATAAATGGCCTAATGAATAATTTTATTCTCTCAGAGGGCCATGAATTATCATTATGGATCCCAATCCTCTGACTCTTTCCCAAAAACTTTACAGAGGTCAGTGAACTTTTCAGGTATGCCTAAGGTGTCAGAAACCATGTGAAGAAACGGCATTGAGAATGTTTCGATTCAGTTTCATACCTGAAACTTGGGTAACTCAAGAATTAAAAACTGGAAGGGGAGAAAATAAATTGACCTAATATAAAGAGTAATGTATACGTGAGCGATAATGTTTTAATTTAAGTACGACTATATTATATCCGCTATGGTGTAAGAATTTTCCAGATATTCCTCCGATCATTAGCATTACAAAATTGTTTTACATGAAAAGGCTATAATTACTACCAAAATTAGCACGGCAGTAACATATTCTGAAATTAATACTCTGTATTAAGATAAATTATTCCGCGAGAATAAAAAAAGCCCAGAGATATACACAAATGTATAAATTTGTCAATGAGGAATGCGCCAACTTTCCGCTAGCTAATATTCTGAAAGCCGGTGCGATTCATGAGTGTGATGAACTCTGTGCACGTGGATATTCCCGAAAATATTTAGAGATGCTTAAACGTAACTGCCGAGAACGATACATGCCCTGGACGACATTAGTTACATTTTATAACACGTCTTGCGGAAAGGGGAGATGTGCTCAACGTACTGGAGCCGTTCTCAGGACCTATGAATGAACGAACACGTTTTACATGCGCGTGCCACCAGCATTACACCGAAAAAGTATACGAAGCACTTTGATAAATTAGCATATCTTAGAAATGCCTATCTATTAGATTTTACTACAGATATTATAAGAATATATTTCAGATCAGATAGTTTCCTATTGGCTACTTTATACTCTACATATTATGGAAAATAACAGGAAATGTTGACTCGTAACGGAAGGAATTCCGGGAGGCAAACATCGAATTGCAAATGCTTATTGCGATGCCCGGAGCTATGTACATTTCATATCTCCAAGCATAACATTAAAGCGGCTACATCTACTATAGAAGATCCACTAAAACAGAACATTTCAAGGAAAGGAGCCATTCCCTTTGATTATGTATGCAAAAACGGAAAGAGTATTATACATTTCAACATGAACTTTTCAATGAAATCGTATACTTTTACCTTTGTGGAAAACAGTAGTCGCGAGTTTACAAAATACAAAAAGGAGAAACGGAAGTGATAACCCCGTGCAGAAAATCAAGAGAGATAATGATTATTAATAAAATCAACTGACTTGCGAGTAACTTTGTGGTATTCCATAGCCAAAAAGAAAAAAATTAATAAAACAGTACATCAAATTTGATTGCACGATAATTAGATACATTAACACGAATCCTGATATATTAAATTGTCCATATGAAGTGCATCGAACCACAAATGTAAGCCTTCTGAGTTTTACGTTGCTCTATAATACTTAAAGTGGAATGCAAAAAAACTTAAGGCTCAATTTACCAATTATGTCGGAAGAGAGAAATATAAAGTTGGTACCTTGAGTCACTGTATCCTTTTCAATATATCATTTTCTAAAGAAGATTCAAGAAATAGAAAGGTCTTCTAAGAAATCCAAATTAAAGATCGTTCTGATTCCGTTTTGACCTTTCAATTTCCGACGAATCTTCTGCCTAAATTTTTAAAATAAGGTAGCCTTTTCAACTGTCAACTTATCCATTTCTGGAAGCTCAGTATGATTGGCTCACGGAAGAACAAATAAATGATGCGGAGAACAAATAACTCGTCCACTTTGACTCAAATAACAGTAATAGAAACAAGTTCCTCTAACCCACTAACATCGCCATCCCTTAAGATCCGAAGTAAATTCATCAGTCATTCATGAAGAAAGAAGTTAACTTTTAAGAGGAATGTATCTATAACGTAAGTTTACATATTTATTTACTTCAGCCTGTATCATGAATTAGGTAGGCTGTAAACAGACAACTCCTTTTGACCCGCGAAAAACGTTTAACAGAAAGTTCAGCATACTTGACTTATCAAGAGGTAATTGTCCTGCCTCAGGCTGAGCCCACCTTGGTTGCGTAGAAGTACGGTAATTTCTGCATCAAAATCCTTCTACCAATGCAATACGTCTAATTATATCCCTTACATTTAAGTCCCACTCTCCCTTAGCACACCCTTCCTTTTCCGGAATGGCGATTGTGAATTAAGAAATAAGAGAAGAGCTTAATGAATCCTCGGATCGTTGCCAAGTGGATCAACAAAGGTCGCCAAATAGACGCCATTCCCAGTCGAGAAGGCCACCCTCACTTCCCTCCATCCTTAAAGGGGTTAAGAACATCGGAATAATAAGATCGCTTTCTTCCCTGTCCTTCCCGACTCCTTTTTTCTGCTTTTCGGTTCGCCGCGGCGAAGGCGCACCGAACCACAGACGGAAAACGCACTAAAAGGCGGTTGCCTAAATGGAGTCGTTTGGCGAAACGGTCCTTTTTTGTGAAAGAGAAACGAGAGGAAGGAGGGAAGAAAGGGTTGCCGAAAGAGAAGCATTAAAACGAGTTTCTCGCCAAAAGCGGCGAAAAAGAAGGCAAAAACAAATGGGTTTTT
Source organism: Ladona fulva (assembly GCA_000376725.2). Lineage (NCBI taxonomy): Eukaryota > Metazoa > Arthropoda > Insecta > Odonata > Libellulidae > Ladona > Ladona fulva. The sequence goes on along the minus strand of KZ308185.1, from coordinate 350,624 downwards.
TATATAAGAGGCGCACCATATGGCGAAGGGAGATAAAGAGGTAATAAGAACGCAAGTTGGAAAGGGAATGTCTTAAAAGCCGGGCGAATGCAAGGAGAGAGGGGAATCAAAAAGGAGGGGATTGAGGCTAACGTTCAAAAGATTAAAAGAGCTTAGCGATGGGCAAAGGCGGAAATAGAAAATTTAAGGAATGCATATAATATGGCAAAGAGAATGAGGGAGATCAAAGGAAAAAATCCGCAGCGGTGTTTTCCAAGATCTTCGCCTCCATATCTGTAAGATAAATTAATTCAAAGGCACCAAATCTACCGCCTACAAGGGACTTTCTTTCCCTTCGATCTCAACTCTCTTGTTGAGAATAGATATTGTGACATAGTAACCCAAAATCTCCACAAGAGGACTAGCACATCTTTCTACTGTTTTCGGGAAGTTACTGAAGCAATAAATGGCCTAATGAATAATTTTATTCTCTCAGAGGGCCATGAATTATCATTATGGATCCCAATCCTCTGACTCTTTCCCAAAAACTTTACAGAGGTCAGTGAACTTTTCAGGTATGCCTAAGGTGTCAGAAACCATGTGAAGAAACGGCATTGAGAATGTTTCGATTCAGTTTCATACCTGAAACTTGGGTAACTCAAGAATTAAAAACTGGAAGGGGAGAAAATAAATTGACCTAATATAAAGAGTAATGTATACGTGAGCGATAATGTTTTAATTTAAGTACGACTATATTATATCCGCTATGGTGTAAGAATTTTCCAGATATTCCTCCGATCATTAGCATTACAAAATTGTTTTACATGAAAAGGCTATAATTACTACCAAAATTAGCACGGCAGTAACATATTCTGAAATTAATACTCTGTATTAAGATAAATTATTCCGCGAGAATAAAAAAAGCCCAGAGATATACACAAATGTATAAATTTGTCAATGAGGAATGCGCCAAATATTGAAATATAAAAGAAATTTGCAAAAGATAGAGGAAATAAAATAGCTTTTACACGTTACCACAGAATGATAATCTTTTACAATCTAGGTTTCAACACACAGCGTTATCATCAGGTACATGAAAATAAGAGTACTAACTGTTATAATATTGCTATTATAAATAATATTTTAATGGCAGCTCTACCTGAAATATGAAACGAGGTAAAAATTTCGCGTGTCTTAAATGCTACAGTTTAAAAGTTGATATTAAGAACTAAAAACGTTCTCGAGAGAAGGAACAGTCAGTGGCGGTGAAGTCAGAAAAAGCTTGGATCTATTTCGGAATTCAAAAAGGAAGTAGGTTATTTCTTTCATTGTGAGCTTCCTTTATTGCTGATGTTTCTAGGATTCAGGCATTTGTCATATTTCCGGCTATCATTCAATTGTCTATTCTTAGGGGAAGGCCATTGTTTGTCGCAGCAGGAATAGTACCAATGTCAGAGATCAGTGAGAATTTACAATAGTCCCGAAGAATAAAGGGACCAAAATTCTTGGCTCGCCTCAAATGATCAATAAAGAGGAGGGAACTTCATGAAAGTTGAGGAAAATGCGAAAGAGAAGACGCGGAGAAGGCAAAAAAAAGAAAATACGGGATACGCGAATGGAAGTCGCAAACATAAAATTGTGAATGAGCTCTGCATTAATCGATTTCTTCTCCATTATTTGCTTTGCTCTTGAGGAGTAGACGCACGTTCGATACCTCTTTGGAAGATGGATATGTTTATAAATACATGATGTGCTCAGAGACTTGCCGAGCAGCTTTCAAAAGTCAAGTTGAAAATCCCTTCGACGAAACAATGTTGGGCTCTGAATTGGCATCTTTAAAGGAGGGAGATTAGAAGTTAGATTGGCATTCTGCGAGCGAGCTATTTCTAGGGAGGCACGAAGGAGATTACTAGTCTTGCGGGACAAGTCAGCCTTTATGAGGAAGCTGGAAAATTACTGAAATAAATTTCAAATAGAGTCAACATAAATTCCCTCCGGGAGAACTCGATGAAGCAAAAATTAATATTACGTTCAGAGAGACGAGAAATGCCTCTCTTCACATACATCGTGAGATATTTGACAGCATAATCCCGTTGGCTTGATCCTCAATTGCACCAATTGCGTTCAACTCCAGTAAGGCTATAAAATATTTAAAATGAATCAACTTCAATTTTCCCCGGTGCAGAAACGGTGTCACTTCCGCCAAATCCCGTATTCTCGATTGATTTTTTCCTTAATTCTGTATAAGATCTAGGATGCCGCACGAAGGCATATCTCCTCACGTAACAGAAAATGTGTAATAAAACCTGCTGAATAATTACATAAATGCAGAATGTGTAGATGTGTAAAAAAGTAGATAATTATTACGTATAGAGAGAGTAAATTGAGTAAAGAAAACAAGCTTTAAAATAATATTGAAATTTGAGTATGTTATGTACAGTAAACTTTTCGGAAATAATTTTTAATAATCGTCAACGACCTTTGCTCAATAGAGACTACGAAAGTGTTACTACAAACGTTGTAATTCATCGAACCCTTCATTCTTTATTTCACATACTTCCGCATTAAAATTTACACAAGGTCCATAATATTCACCATCTTTCCTTACTTCCACTGCCTTCGCCTGCCTTCAGCCTCAAACAACTACGCCAGGATTTGTAAAAAAAAAACGTTTCTTTCCTTTCTAATCGGGAGTTTCTCTCTGTTAGGTGCCTGAGCGGCAGCTCAATACTTGCCTATTAAGTGCCGCCAAATTTTATTAAGCGCGCACCATATGATGAAAATTAAAAAGCCAATTTCAATTTTCAAAAATTCATACATGGTTTCGCATATAAAAATATAATAATTGTGTAGTGGGATTACACGGTTGACTTTGTCATTCAAATTAAGCAAATCAGAACAAAGAATTCTGTAAGCATTTATGCTTTTCGTTTGTTGAGTTATCTGAAGAAGCTCCAACCTTTCTGCAATAAATTTAATTTGTTTACCAACATTTCCTTCTCATAAATATGTTGCGTGGTGTGCGCCGATAATTAGGGTAACTTGTTACTAGCGCCGCCGCTAAGGATCTTCTTTGGCACAAAAGAGAACTATTTTTCGGAACCCCTTCGCTATTCTGACACGCGCCGATGAGGCACAATTCTTTCAACATGCCCTTACCGCCCTCACCGACTCTTTCCCCATTCCTAAGCATACAAACATCCTTCCTCCGCTTGCCAATATTGCAGAAGTAGCTCTCGAAATAGTTCGATTTCTCGCAACTATATCACGCCACTAATTGTTACGTTAATTTTGGAGACCACTGTGCTCTTGGAAGAAATTGCTACTCCGAAATACAATTACTATCAGATTACTCTGAATAATAAGCCTAATTATAGGCAATCACATTAATCAGTAATCACTTTCAGTGTTACATCGACATAGAAATTAAGTTCGTATCCAGTTCGAAGTTCTAACTCAAAAAATTTTAATCTTGAATCCAAGTTTTCCTTTACGTTTTTTTATAATAAACCTACTGGCACGTATTCCGAAATTAAGTTCGCATGTAGCAGTGAGAATAAAGTAATGAACAAGTTTGTAAGTCGAAACGTTCGCATGAAGAGCGGTTCATAAGTCGAGGTTCACTGTAATATAATTTACCGTTCTCTTGGAATTAATAGGACGCAAAATAACCATATTTGTTATTTTGAAGTACAATAACTTCAACTCTTTGAAAGAGAGACCATTAGGAATTTAGCTTATCATCCATAGCTTCAAGGAATATTCTGCTTCCAATTAGGCCATGATTTGTAGGATATCAGATGATTTTCGAACAAATACACAATTATCAGAGTAACTATATCAAAAAGTATTATAATTAGAAACTAGTTATACCAATACATTTATTGTATGTACAGTGTTTAAAAATAATAAAAAAATCTACCTCTGAGGGGGAAATCTTTATTCCCTAGGCATCCCACCGTTTTCAAAAACAAGTGGAATACTTTCGTTTCTCCTACAGAATATACAAATTCAGGTTCTACGAAAAATCCACAGCATTTTCTTTCCATCTTCAATTTGCAGTAGTGATTACACCTATCTCACGTTCCCTTCTATTTTCAAGCTAATCCACAATTACAGTTTCAATTACAGACACATCTAAGATCCCAATCGTAAGATTTTAATCGGACCAAATGGAAGAACGAGGTTAATACGCATCAGCAAAACCTAAGATGCGAAGGAACAAGAAATGGCATCCTGACGTGTTCTAAACACAATTCGGGTCTGCAACACAAGGGGAGTTTTGCTCTCAAATGAGACGTCTTGTGACGCTTCGCTGGCTCCGAAACATGGGATCTTTCTCGGTTTGCAGGAAGCAAAACACCACCACAAATGTCTACCGTCGGTATCTCCATTTATGCTCTGAGAAGTATGTCGCTCATTCTCGCTTTACGGCATACTTTAAGCTATCTTCTTCAAGGAAAATAGGTCAAATGAATTTAAACGGTAAAGAGGTATCACATATTGCGAAATCGGAAAAAATCGGAAGATTAGACTCGTTATATTAGAAATTGAAGGTGAACAAAATTCAGATTCAAAAAGAAAAGTTAAAACAGATGACCAAGTTCCTCTAGTTGGAAAGCTTTCTTCGTCAGCATAAGAAAGGCCAGAATGATATTAGATTTTAAAAAAGATGGTAAAAATTATTATTCAGCGAATGGTAATATGGTTAATAAAATTTATACTTAAGAGAAGGAGCATGGCAAATGATCGGAGGATCATACTAGCAACGACTTCTTAAATGATAACATAAAGGTGATCCCAATTAGAACCATTATAATAATTACTATAAACGAAGACATATAATCATTCCCTAAAAAATGCTATCAGCCAAAGCCTGAAACCAGGACTTTGGGGTAGGAACGCTAACACGCTTACTAGGTACTTCATCACCTCGGCCGCTATGGTATATTTATTGGAAAAGACACGAAAAAAGTCGAAATGAAAAACAAATACCGACGGAAAAACGAATGATTAAGGATGAGGAATGTATTTATGTACTAATAAAATGATATGAACATAGGAAAGGCATGATCAATCTAATTTCCGCATTAAGAGAGAGAACGCACTCTGCTAGCAGAATGGAATTTAATTGAGCTTAGACAAACGTTGCGGGTAATTCAGAGGTTAAGTTACATAAGGGGGAGTAAAGAATACTCCTTAAAGAAAGAAAGTTTGAGGAATTTGAAGTCACTGAGAAGATGGCTGATGATGATCAGAAACCACTGTGTAAACAGATCCGTTCATTCCAAATCCGCCGTTTCGTTCCGTAGGTCGTGTAAGCGCTTGGGGATAGAGTGAAAGAGATGTCATCCCAAAGGGATTTAAAGGGATTCAAATTAGGAGAGGAGTCGGCCAGAGAGAGAGAGAGAGAGAGATGATGAGAAGGGGAAGAGATAAGCTTCCTGAGTGATATCGTTTGACGTTTCGCTCTCCGCGTCACAAAAGGCACACGGATGCAACGGTTCCGGAGAGAGCCTTTCCGATAGGGAAGTGCCGAGAGAGAAATGGCGAAGTTTGGTCGAACCCTCCAAAGTACGAGCAAAGTTTAAAATAAGAGCGTCACTCACGAGTGAGCATCAAAGAAAGTTTTCCAAGGACTGGTGTAAAACGGACGAATAACGCCCTGCCTTGAGGGTTTCGGGGCACGTAACTCTTAAAAAAAAAAGGTCTTCACAAAATACAAAACTTCGGGTTAAGTAGAATATTCCATCCGTCCTGTATTTAGCAAACCTATTCGTCGCAAAATGTTTCAGAAAATGGAAGGACTATGAACTAATGACTCTGTTTCTTCCGCAGTTTTCTGTCTCCATCATTCAAGATATAAACTCAAAATTAAGGAAAGGAATAATAAGACGGTAATGATAATTGAAACCCATGTTTTTAGTCAAATATTTACTATTCTGTTAAATAGAAATATCACTCTTTAAACACAAGAATAGGTGTCAGAAAAATTGCATTAATGTTAGGATTTGAAATAAATTTTATAGAACAAATAATATTATTCAATTATCAATAAATATATCAGCCTTCATTACTTAGAATCCTGTTAAACTTAACGTCCCAAATCGTAAAAGTGGACGATTTATTCGAAAATTAATTCTTTCCCCCATGTCGCAGGTGACTCTGCACCATTGTATTACTCCAGAGTGAAATAAAGTATCGAAATCCAGAGTGAAAGTGTGTGGAATGGAGTGAGTGGAATATCAGAGTGAAATGCCTTAATCGCAATTAACTAGTGCGATTTACGCTCAAAATAAACCTAACCGCTGATTTCAATCAAAGCGACATCGTTTAAACGTACCAAAATGTTTTAGAAGCGGAGCAGAGATTAATGTTAATGACTTCAGATTGAGGCTTCAAATATCTCAGAATAGCTCAAGCGGTAGAAACAAGTACTTTACATTCTGCAGGAGGAAAACATTCATACGCAAATATTTTGTTTAATTCCGACCGCCGACACAAATTAAAATTTGAGATGATCAGCATAATAATACGGGGTAATGTAGAAAGTTTAGAGGAGATTTTTCTGAGGTAAGTATGCCAAATGGGACGCGTTACTTGCTTTAAGTCTAAAATTAGTTAAAAATTCGTTATTTATTCAGTATTTATTACGTCTCACAAACGCACTATGTACCTTTTTACGCCTTCCATCCTGCAGGGGTGAGGTTTTTCCATTATCATCGTGCGTTGTATAAGAAACAATTTGGCATAATTTTAAAATTACGAATAACATTCTCATGATGCGTGTATTTCTGCATTACAAAAGACATCATGTTCTTTAATATTTCCTCACTTGTGGGTCGATGACCATCTCATTTTACGGCATTTAAAACCCAAAAATAGAAGGGAAAAGTAGCCGTATGGCTGGGACTCGAGCCCAGGTCTCAAATCAAGTATTCTAACCAATGAGCTACCATGCCGGATCACTTTTCTTTCATTCTTGGTACTTAAAAACTGTAATTATATAGCAGGAGGCAGCCGTCCTATTGATTTCAAAGATTGCGTAATTGAAGACAAAATAAAAAACAATTTTAGCGTAATTTGAAAAGCATGAAATTTTCACATTTGAAGTTGAGCTGAGAGCCCTTCATGATCGTAATGAGTTCAAAATCTGTTAATGTCTTAATTCTTCATAGTTGTTCCTTGGAAATTGCCGAGCAACCAAAGCATTAAAATCATTAAAATCTCCTACTGAATTACCTCCAGGGCACTCTAAAATGGAAGCTGAAGGAATTTTCTAAGTAGATCATTTGCTGCAAGAAAAGGAGCTTGGAGAGGATGGGTAACGTGGGGAAGATGGAGATAACAAGGAAGAGGCTGAGATAGTAAACATAGGAAAATATGGGAAAGCTAAGGCCTCGTTTTCTTAGAATATTATGGGTTTATCTCAGATAATGAGATAATTTGAAACGAAATAACATTTCTCATTTCGATTCCAAACAATATTTACAAACAATCCAAGAAAAGTAAATATTTCTACAATATATCCAGGTAATTGATGCTGTCTTTTGACTCACATACATGGTGCTTTTGTTCATTCTTATCTCTATTATGTCTACCGACATACTAAGAAAGATAATCATTCCTAAGTATGGTGACTGTGAAATATAGCAAATAAAATAAAAACCAATTGATTCATTAAAGTTTTTGCAACGAAATAATTGGGGCAATCACTAATACGATCATAATTATAAAGCAAAGATTGGAAAATCGATATATTAGCTTTATCTACGATTACGTGTGATAATTCCTCTCTGATACGTATCTCAGGCATAACAGACATTTTTGATCTTATTGACAGGTTTAAAGATTTATTTTCTAGCGTAAAATATAATCTGAAGTCAGACGCCCCTTAAGCTAGGCAACGAAGGCACGCGTGTTTTGGGGATTGCTGCCTTCCCGGGGCAGAGATGCTAGGCTGTCTCAAGGTATCCAACCGGAACCGATCCGAAAACTGAAAGAACGGTTATTTTACCGAAGTGAATCCCGGCCCCGAACCGAAAATATTAAAATAGTTATACTAGAACCGATATCAAAAACCATTACCTTTTCCATTCTGATCATCAGTTTCAATTATTATCAAGTGTAGGAGTGGTTGCAGTTAGTTTGTCTGTAAAGTATTCAGCCGGTCGGAATCTTAACCCCTCTACCATCAGCTGCGAGGAACTAGTAGAAGGAAACGGGGCTTACTAGGCAAGATGAGGAGAGAGGTATCTCGCCCTTGCTTTCCTCTCTGAGCCAGAATGCTATAAGCAGAACAAGCCCACGTTAGTGAAGCACAATGACTCTACGAGTAACACTTTTAGTTAAATTAAATAAGGAGGTATCTTAATTGTTCAGCATAACTCATACCTCAGTAGGTTTCATATCATTACAGCCATGAATTAGACTAAGGAAAAAGTACATAAAATATACATTTTTCTTTTCGTTCCATGCCAAAAGACAAATGATAAATATTTCATTAATCAAGATACTACTGTAATAGGACTGTTACAATTGGTAAACATATGTAAAGATGGATTGCAACTCCCTAATAAACATTAACATTAACGAATTATTATTTACTATATATTTTAATAAATAAATTCATTTTTTGATTATTCCATCTTTTGATTTAAT